>WTSP01020631.1:168119-182065 GCA_025331215.1 Actenoides lindsayi | reverse complement strand
CGCGGTGGCGTGCGTGGAGAAGCCTGTAAAGTCTATGCCAAGGTGCATACTTGAAATCAGCATACTTCCAGTTACAAATAGGCAGAGCAGAAAGGATCTGCTCTCTAGAGCATGGACTTCACGTGAGAGAGACTGGAATGTAGGCTGTCCCGAGAGCTGGGGTTTGCAGTAGCCACTTGGAAACGATGCCAGGAAAAGATGGCAAGAACAGAGGCCCTTGTGGCACAGTCTGAAGGATGGGATTCCAAAACTTTCACTGAAAATTAAGTAGTCTCTGGTAAAATCAAATATTAAATACAGATTGTCAGGGAGGAGAGCTTTTGAGCATAGGAAATTAAAGGATGAGCAAAGGTAATTTTTAACATTCTATTTATTTTTCTAGGTATTTATACACAATCTGTTTTGTATATCCTTTCGTATCAGTTAATACATTGATGGACCAGAGCCTACCTAATGTTGTAATTTTCAAGACATGGTGATGAGAAGCAGAAAACGTTACTACCCAATGGGGTTTGTACTTGAGCGTTATTGGTGGTGTTTGTCAATAAAAATCTTTCTGTGAAACTCTGATCTTTTTTCCAGTCAGCTCACTTGCTGCCCCTTTTCATATCTGTGCTGATACCAGAGTGTTTCAAGCACATTAAAATTATTCAGCAAGCTAGATAGAAACTTGGAAGGCCACCTTAAAAACCTAAAAGTAATTTAAAGAATAAGTGATGTATCTTTGTCGTGACTGTCTTGGATAATTTAGCAATTTAAGTGTTCTGGCTCTCAAAAATCATAATTTGAAACACTTGAGTAATCCTCTCCACCTGCCTGTATCTTTTTTCCCACTGGTCCTATGTATAAGTAACTGAATTAATGCTCCATTTGGTCATCAGTCTTTCGTGTCTTTACAGTCCATCTCCCTGCATGTAGAATATAAGTAGGTGTTCTATATAAATAAACTCCCGAAAGGAAACCAGGGGCTGAACTTTACAGCTGACTACACAGAACGACTGAAAGGTGATATAATATGCTTGGCATCTGTGAGTCAGCATCGAGATGTGCTCTAAATACTGTTGCAAACAGTGACAGTTTCTGGACATAAAGAACTCAATGTGCTCTCATTAGCGCTGTTGGAAGTTGCTCCCAAGGGTCGTAGTTCTCACTCAATTCAGATCACTTATGTAATTGCAGAGTATGAACTGTTCCAGGGGAACTGCAGTCTTCACTGATTTTTGCACTGCTAGGTGAACTTTCCATTTAAAGGTTTCCCAGTGTTGGGGATGGAGCTAATGCATTAAGTTCAGTAATCTCTAAGAACTCCTGAAATGGTCAGGTTAGAAAATGCTCCCTGCCCTGCAGACTGAGAGAGTTGGGGTTGTTCAGTCTGGAGAAGAGAAGGCTCCAAGCAGACCTTATTGTGGCCTTCCAGTATCTGAAGGGGGGCTACAGGAAGGCTGGGGAGGGACATTTTTGGATGTCAGGAAGTGATAGGACTGGAGGGAATGGATGAAAACTAGAGATAGGTCTATTCAGGTTAGACATTAGGAAGAATTTCTTCCCCATGAGGGTGCTGAGACACTGGGACAGGTTGCCCAGAGAGGTGGTGGAAGTCCCATCCCTGGAAGTGTTTAAGCCCAGGCTGGATGGGGCTGTGAGCAACCTGCTCTAGTGGGAGGTGTCCCTGCCCATGGCAGGGGGATTGGAACTGGATGATCTTTCAGGTCCCTTCCAACCCTGACAATTTTACTATTCTATAATGATCTGGTGAAAAAGCAGAGCCAGTCTGTTGGGTCACGGCCTGGATTCACCGCTTACACTTATCTTCATTAATCTTGTGTTTACATAGTTGAAAAAATAACCTGTTGAAGTGAGACCACTTCCTAGTCAAGTTTGATAGATGATTCCCAGCCTGACTTTCAGTGAAATTTAAATGGGCTTCCAATGTGCAAATGTGTGAAGCCTGAATGATTAGAAAGTGGCTGGAGATGCAGCAGTGGATGGCTGCGAGTGCTGATGCTGCGCTTGGCTTAGCTAATGAGCTTTGCCCAGCCTTCCTTACAGGAGGATTTGGTTTCTTTACAAGTGAGTCTCTGGAGAGCTCATCCTGGGCTGAACTGGATCTTTTCCCGGAAGTTCTGTTGTGTGTTTTCAGTGTTCACGGAGTCATGCAGCTAGTGATCTGCTTGACCAGCCATTCCTTGCTGCTTACAAATCTAAAAGACACAGAACGGACAACCGTAGAACTGAAGACTGATTCAGCAGGTAGGGTGGCCACAGACAAGTTAGGAAAATATTGTCTTTCTTTAAAACAACCTTAAAGTTAGCACTGGAGGTCTGCCTACTATGACTGGTTGTTTTTTCTACAGATTAGTAAAAGAAAAATTCTGGGTATACCCAGAACTACAATGGTGGTATTAGGCACGCATGTATGTTCTGAGGTAACTGACTCGGTTCCTGAAATGTGACTTGAAATCTCCCTAAGATGCAGAAATATCAAGCCCTCCATAGTACTGCCCTTACTCTTTCAGTCCCTTAGTGATTTAACTGACTGGTCTCCAGAGAGGACATTCCTGAAAGCCTGAGCCGTGTAACGGGTGGTTGCAAATCCCCCAGTCGCTTCTCTGTACACACCTAGAGAGCGACGTGAATAAAACATTTGCAGGCTTAAGCCCTGATGTAAATTCTAAGCAAATATTTGGTTTCTGCTGCTGCTCTGTGCATGTTGAGTAGCACCTTACTCCATAATGGACCTCACTGAAACAGATGGGTAACCATAAAATCCGTATTTCAAAGAGTAGGAAGGGTATTTGAATATAGCTACCGTGTTTGTGCAGCACTTGCCAAATGCAACTGATCCTATCTCTAGAGGTCCCTTCCAATCCTAACACTCTGTGAAATCCTTGACTTAGCTTTAAGGGCAGAAGGTCGAGGGGTACGGCGGGTTTGGGCTTTGTTTTGAGGTTTGGGTGGGTTTTTTGGTTAGTTAGTTTTGGAGGAGGGAGTGTTACTTGTTTTTTTCAACCGGGCAATAAGAGCTGGAGCGAATAAAATCATGGTGTCAGTTTGAATCAGGGTTCATCCATTTCTGAACTCTATTATTCAGCTATTTTTGCCATTAAGAATCACGTTGGACAGTGTGTCATTCTGTGATGCACTTTGACAAGCGCTACCAGTTAAATACGAGTGGCATTATTAGTTCTGCAGTAGTGGGAAAAGTGAAATGTAGGAAGCGTAGAGGTAAAAAATGAGATTTTTTTTCTTGGATTCCCTTATTTTAGTATAGTTGAAGGAAGGATAGGCAGGGGCACAAGCAGATAAAATGTTACTATTCTAAGAGGACGAGCTGAAATACTAATGAGGATTTAATCAGGCCGTTTCAGTGCGGGGAGAGCCGTGGGCAGAGCGGGCTGGTCGGGCTCGCTGCGCTGCTGGCTTGCACAGGAGGGCAAACAGGTGCTTGGGAAAAGCTGGTGAGTAATTACGTGGGTGAGATAATGAGGTACTGGTTTGGTTCTCGGTGTTCTTTTTCTGACAGCAAACTGTTGAGATTCACGGTCCGTTGATGGACAAAGCCAAAAAAAACCACAAGCATGACCAGGTTGGCAGGAACTTGATTAGGGTATGCCGCTGAGGTTTGTGATCAGCAGTTTTTGCTTTTCATTTAACTTCAAAAAGCACACTAGTTACCACTGCTTCCTAGGAAACAGCCAAGAGTTATTTTTCTCTTTTTCTAACCAAAGCGATTGGTTTGTATAATTTATATCATGGCCTTGCATTTCCTCTCTCTGATTACAGCCCGGTACATAGAGCTTTACTAATCTCTTTAGAAGGATTTATACACTGTCTTCTCTTTTTCCTTGTTGCAGGCTCTCAAGCCACATATTTGGCTTCAGTTTGGCGGTTTGGATTGACCCAAAAGATCAAAGCGAACGACATAAAATTTACAGTGATCATTATGACTTGTAGGCAGTGTTGTATACATTGGGAATTTCCATGGATACAGAAGGGATGTAGCTTCCCAAATATCCTTGACATTCAGAGGGTTTGGGACACGCTTTAAACTTCTTTCACAATCCTGTGCTGAAGTGGTCCAGCTCTGCTTTCCCCTCTGAAGTGAATATGCATTTTTGTAGTTTACTTTTTATTTTTCTTATTGAGGAATTCTCTTTATTGAACTTGTACCTCCCTGAGAGACATTAATCTTGCTTCTTGCTGACTCTGAGTGGTGTTGACAGCCCAGTATGTTAACAAATGACTACGTATGTCAACAAAAGTTAACAAGTAGGTAGTTGTCAGATGACTTCCACTCCTTCCTAAAATACAGGTAAAAAGATGAGCCTTGGAAGCATGATCAGATAATCTTATATTTCTGAAAATTTCAGCAACTTTTTTTTTTTTTTGGTCATGATGTAGTAGGCATGGAACTCATTTATGTCCTACACCAAAGACACAACTTTTCACCTTCCTAAGAAATTTTATCTTGAATAAAAAATATACTGAATATACTGAAGCTTTTTGCAGAAGATTATGGAATTGTCAGCATTTTCAAGTAAAAAGTGAAAAGAAAAATGCTTTAAAGCATAACACCTTATAAATATTTAATACTCTGCTGTTAGATCCGGCCATTCTTCCACCCTTTAGGGAATGGAAGAACAATGAATAATATTTGTAATAATTATCAATGTTTATTAGTTGCAAACTTCCCTGACTCTTCACTTTGTGGACCCTGATTGCTGGTAGCAAGAGCCAAAGATTGTACCTTGAAAATTTCCTCTTTATCTGCGTAATTTTGTGAGCAAAAATTACAAATCAAATCCCATCCCGTTTTTAAATACTTAATGAATTTGAGATAGGTGTACATTAACTTTGTATGATCATGAACTGAGCAAAAAATGCAACTTGTGCCAAATGCCTGGACAAATGTCTGCGTGCAGAGACGGGTGGAGAAAAGCAGAAATACTGAACCAACAGGTATTTCCTGTGTCATCACTTCCCATAGTATTGAACTCAGTCTTGCTAGATGTGGCAAATCTCTTAATGAAACCAAGGTGAGTGTTTTCTCTGCACCCTCTTTAGTCCTGGAATGGTGACCAAAAGAGAGGGAGCCTGGTGAATCTCTGGTATATTGAAGATGTTGTCCCCTGTCTACTCTGACTGTTCAGGAACATCTCACACCTAAACTTTCCACCATGCCCATACTGTCCGGTACCTTTTCAATTAACCTTTTTTGTCTATCTGGAAGAAAGTGGTTCGCTCCTACGTAACAATATTCATGGAAAGCAACCATGGCCACTAGCGAACATACTTTTTGCAACCCTAAAAAAGCCAATCCTTCTAACAGCCTGCCCTGGCTTCCCCAGTTCCCATTACACCTTCTCTGCTCCTGACTCAAGTTGAATGCATCTTTCAGAGGAGAGTGGATTAAAAATATGGTGCAAGAGATAAGTGATCTATGGGGAAGAAAGTTAGGGATGACTAAAGTCATGCAAGTGCTCTTTTGCTTTAGTTCTTATGTGCCACTGGGGTTAGTTGGTTTCTGTGGGCATTCAGAAAATTTGCTGCAAGGCTTCCACACTTTTGCAAGCCTCAAAAGTTAAACCAGTGAGAACACAAATACCTGGTTCAGTCGTTGTGTCTGCCCTGATCATGTGCCAGTGGCCATCCGGAAACTCCTATAAACTCAATAAACATTTTGTAAGACCACAGGACAGGAACACTGCAAGTAGCAACAACCTGAATCCTCTCTAGAAATCCTGCAGCGAGATGCGTGTTTTTATAAAGCATCCGTGCAGGGTAACGCTTGGGTAGCAAACACCAGAACAATTCTATTTATGACAAGGTGGGAAAAGAATTCAAGAGAATGTTTGTTTTCAGATGTGGAGTTTTCCTTTTGAACAGCAGCAGTCAGGGTTATAGTTTCGTTGTTAGCAAAGTAGGAACAAAAAGAACCAGAGTGTGCATGTCAGAAATAGGTAACTGGCTTGAACCTCTTAGAGGCTTTTGGTTTTAAGTAAAGGAACTTGAAATTGGTTTTTTAATAATTTTAAACTTGGGTATGGTTACGACTGGAAATTGCAGTTGCTCCTCCTGTAACCTTTGGTATGCTCCCCAGTATTCCTCTTTGTCAAATGTACTCAATTTTAGCAGCTCATTATTTTTCCTCTACTAATACATTCTCCTTATCTTCTAATTAACCACTGCTCCTAGCATACTTATGATGGCACACTCACATCTGCTCTGCCTTCTCTCCCTTGTTTCAATGCAGGTCTCCTGCTGCAGTTGATGCTTTGACACTATTCCAGCTGTCTTCTGAGGGCTTTTGCTGTCTTCCACAAGTCTGCCTGGTTCCAGTTCAGCGCAGGTGGGAATCCAAATAGAGAGCTGCTTGCAAATATTCCTGAAAAAACTTTAGAGGGGCTTTAAGAGGTAAATGCCAAAATTCCTTCATGTCCTTCAGCCTTGTATTAGAACCATTCCTTAAGATTTCAGTTCTGCATAAAGCACAGGAGCACTTTTTCTGGCTTTTCACATTCAGGCAGCATGTCACGTGTCCTCTTGAGCTCTGCTAACTTCCATTTCTCCTGTCATCTCTGCCATATTGAACTAATCTCTTGAGATTTCAGCCAACAGTAACAAAAGCAGTGAAAAACCAAAACCAAATGAAAGAAACAAACAAAAAAACCCAACAAATATTTTTAGTCAGTGTTGTAAACTTTGGTCTGAAATTTGTCTAACCAGCACTGATAAATAACGTCTTTGTTTGCTTTTATGTCTCTCTCTGATATTTTATACTTGCAAACAGGACTATTGAACTTAATACTTTTCCTCAGTCCTACTTTTTTTTTTTTTATAATTTTATTTTTTTATTTTAATAAAGCCTTCTTGTGAACAGATTTCATTGTTGGTTTGGGGATTTGTAAGTCATTTGTTGTGCAAGTTTTTGTTCTCTGTGAGGCTGTGAAGTTGATGCTACAGAAAAGCTGTTGAGAAATGAAATGACAGTGGTGTACAATGAGAAAGCAGGCAGTGACTAATGTCTTTCCAGATGACTCATTGGCTGTATCTGAAATCAAGACTTTTCCTGTTCTTGCAACTTTCCCTTTTTGCTTGAGGCTTTTTCATCTGAAAGGCTGTAGACAGAGGCTTGCAGAATTTCCTGCATGTAGCCTGTTTGGGCAGAAGCACAGGGTACTTCTAGCCTAGAATGAGTTCTTCACAAAGATGAAGAAAGTCACATCTAGAGGTTTTGGAGTCTGGTGGTTTCTGGGCTATCATGATTCTATGATGATTTGTTGAAGCCACTTCATAACAGTGTGTGACCAAGTATCATGGACTTCCTAATGCAAGATAGAATGCAATGCAGGAGGTATGGAAGTATACAAGAAATACAGTCTTTATGTTAAAAAAAATCCTGTAGCTATTTTCCTACTTGAAAGGTGAAATTATAAGATAAAACAGTAATGAAAATTATAGTCTTGGGTGCTTTTCATAGCACAGATGCTGTAGTCTTTTAGATATGTAGGCCCTGCAGAAAGTTGAAAATGGATTTTTAATGTCATTTATAGTAGAAGTTACTTAAATACAGGAAGAAAACTATTAAATGAATAAAAATAAACCAAAGAAATGCTTTTAATATCATATTGCTCAGTACTTATTAAATATTAGGATCATTAACACCACTTCATACATTGTGCCTTTAGTAATTACACAACTGCCGTGCTGATATTCTCATCTCCCATCCTCATCGCTGAGTTGCTAATGCCAAAAATATGTGCAGCTTTTCATTCATTTCTAGAAGATTTACTACTGAGGAGTTACTAATTCCTTCAATTGCTGACTGGCAAGCAAATGTAGCTTGATGCTTAAGGTGCCGACAATGTTTCCCCATTTTTAAGAGAAGTCCAGCTCTGAGGAGTTACAGTACAAGAAACCAGTCTGCCAAGTTTAATGGAAGTTTCAAGACTGAGAAAAGAAGCTGAAGTTCTTTGAAGGGGCCATTAATTAGAAAGAAGTTTAAAAGGGAAAGGAAAAGATCTTGCTGTTTTCTGGTCAAATGTTCTTACGCACGTGCAGGCAGTGTTGTTAGGCTGGCAGAACTGGATGTTCCAGAGAACTTTCTCAGGGAAGGAGGAAGATGATTGTCATTTAACCCCAGCCAGCAGGTAAGCACCATGCAGCAGCTCGTTCACTCCTTCCTCCCACCCCCCGATGGGATGAGGAGGGGAATCAAAATCAAGTAAACTTCATGTGTTGAGATAAGAAGAGTTTAATAACTGGAATAGAATATAGTAAGAAGAATGATGATGAAAAGGAAGGTAACAAAAAGAGAGAGAAATAAACCCCAAGAAAGCAATTGCTCACCACCTGCTGACCCATGTCCAGCAAGTCTCTGAGCATCAATCCGCCCCTCCAAGCCAATCCTTCCCAGTTTATATACTGGGCATGATGTCCTAAGGTATGGAACATCCCTTTATCTAGTTTGGGACAATTGCCCTGGCCATGCTCTCTCCCAGCTTCTTCTGTACTACTAGGAAGAAAGTTGACTGTATCCTGGCCAGAACCAGGACAGCTACATTCTATAGATTCTTTTCTTTTCCTCCTCTGGACAGTCTGTGTAGCTTCATCTCTTTTCCCCCTCCTCCATCCCTACTGTATCCTACCCTTTACGTATGTCAGGTAAATATTCCCTACAATGCCTCTGTTTTGTCTGGCTGCTGCTTAATTCCCTCCCCCTCACTCCCCTCCCCTCCCCCCCCCCCCCCCCCCATTTTTTTTTTTCCTCTTTTCCCTCCCATCCAGTGTTTTTCACACCCGAGAACTTGTTTGAAGTGGCAGCAGACTGAAAAACAAAACAGAACTTAGTCCTAGGACTGTGGTCAGACATGCCTGTGCCTGTGCAGCAACGCAGCATTTCTCTACCCCATTGCAAAGATTTCAACAGGCTCAATCTGCTTTTTGACTGCTCACCGCTGGGCTTAAGCAGGAAAATCAGCTCAGATATGCCTGACACACTGAAGGAAGACAACCTCATTAAACCAGCACAGAGCCACCAGTGAAACACCCACAAAGTGCTAATTTCCAAAACATAAATCAAGTTACAAGCAAGAGCAGACACGAATCCATTTTCCCCCCACGCATTTACAGCTCTTTTCCTCATGCTATAACTGGGTTAACGGGGACTGTACAGCCCAAATACACTGGACCTGCAACAAAACCATGCTGGAAGATGGCTGTACCACAGCCTCAGCATCTGGCATTCATGCACAAAAGTCAGTTCGGTAGCACCAATCCCCTGGAAACTACTGTACTGAAAACCTCTTTTCTAGGTGTGTGCCAAGGAATATTATCAAAAGAATTCATGAAGGTAATGGTTTTAACATCCATTTTAAAGCACCTCATTTTCTATCAGCTGTACTGAAGATCAGTGTATGTGGTCTGTATTCAAATCTAAACAACATGGTTCAAGTTTCGAGAACAAGCTTGTATGGGCAGCAAAGTCACTTTTAATTATTTAGAAAAAAAAATTCTACAGAAACCCTTTGTTGTTACCAGAGAAATACCAGTTCTTTACAAAAAATAACCGAAAAATACTTTTATCATTTTTAAAAACTCAGAAGCAGGCGGCACATACATATATACCCACAATGCACAGGGTACAATCTGTGGCCTATTTTTTTATTTAGAGAGGAATATGGTTCTAATGTAAACATCTGTGAGACCATGGCCTCATCACCGTGCAGTGAAATATCAAACAAAATCAATGGTGGCATGCAAAATGTAATCTCTACTGTGTTTGGCTCACTGCACTGAATCCTTGACTCATAAATCACCGTTACTAGCCATTCAGTGAATCAATATTCAGATTCCCTCTTGGTCTATACATATGACCACTAAATGAAATAATAATGACCAAAATCTGTCATATATTAGGTTATCAATATTACCAAGTGAGATTTCTTGAGAGCAATGAGGTAATCTAGGATAAAAACCACCAGACCAGCATGAAAAGAAATGTGAAAAATCTGTGACTAAATACAGACAGCAGGAGGAAGGCATTTTTAAACACCACTTCTTCCATCATATCCTCAAGTATTAAAATTTAGCATAGCATCACAATAATGCATTTTGTGAAAGACCATTTCCATAACGTATGATTTTAATTATGTTTTAAACCATGCGTTATTTCAGCATTTTTCTTTCTCTTCTTTTAAATAACCCCTTCTTAAGTTATTCCTAGTTTTGTTTCTTTTTTCTGAAGCACAATTAACATTACAGTGACTAGAGTACTGTTTTCTTACTAGCAGCCTGACAGTTGGGAGCTTCAGAAGACCACATTTTAGTTCTGCTAAAAAACAACAACAAACAAGCTTCCAACAGTAATCCCATAAAGCTGTATTTTCCAAAGCATTCACAATTTTGTTATTAAAAGGTAATGGATCACATCTTGCAGACAAACCTGAAAAGGGTTGTATGTTACCATCCCATGCTTGGCCATGAGCCACATCAAAATTTGTCATTTTGACAACAAGAAGGGAAGAAATGATGGGAGACCTCAAATGTGTGGGTCCAGGTGAACCTCATGAGGTTCAACAAGACCAAGTGCAGGATCCTACACCTGGGTTGGAACAATCCTCACTATCAATACAGGCTGGGGGATGAGGTGATAGAAAGCAGCCCTGCAGAAAAGCACTTGGGGTGCTGGTGGATGAAAAGCTGGAGGTGAGGAGCCAGTGTACGCTTGCAGTCCAGAAGGCCGATCACATCCTGGGCTGCATCAAAAAAAGCGTGGCCAGCAGATGGAGAGAGGCGATTTTGCCACTCTACTCTGCTCTAGTGAGACCTCACCTGGAGTGCTCTGTCCAGTTCTGGAGCCCCCAGTACAGGAGGGACATGGACATGATGGAGCAGGGCCAGCGGAGGGTCACAAAAACAATCTGAGGGCTGGAGCACCTCTCCTATGAAGACAGGCTGAGGGAGCTGGGGCTGATCTGCCTGGAGAAGAGAAGGCACCAGGGAGACTTAATAGTGACTTTCCAGTACCTGAATGGGGCCGACAAGAAGGTGGGAAAGGCCTGCAGTGACAGACAAGATATGGGGCAATGGTTTGAAACTAGAGAGGAGTAGCTTTAGATTGGATGTTAGAAACAAGTTCTTTACACCATGAGGGTGGTGGAACACTGGAACAGGTTGCACAGGGAGGTGGTGGAGGCCCCATCCCCAAACATATTCAAGGTGAGGGTCAATGAGGCTCTGAGTAACCTGATCTAGTTAAGGATGTCCCTGCTCACTGTGGGGGGGGTTGGACTAGATGACCTTTAGACATCCCTTCTGGTCCAAACCATTCCATAATTCTATGAAATACGGCACCTTTGAAAAAAATAATCAACTCAGAATGTTCTTTAACTACTTTCTAAGCACACAGGAGATTCTCTAGGCAAGTAGGACTTACAGGTAGAAGCTTCACTGAATCTCTGTAACCCTTCGAAGGATTTTGCGTGTATTAACAAAAGAAAAAAGAAGCACACATCGACATAAGACATATCTTTCAAAATCATGAAAGAAACATCAACAAACTCCCTGGTTTTCTACCCTTGTAATTGGCTTTTCTCATGCACACATTCCTGGTGAAAACAAGAACTCAGGGGTGAGAAGCTGTATGTGACAGTACTGCACAGACAGCACTAACTCTCTTCCTTGCACCTACACACAAACATATGACCAAGTTATGTCACTATTGCTCACGTATCATTGAGAACGTGCAAAAAAATAAATGAGGCAAATAAATCTTCAGTGTCTATTCAGAAAGGGCCTGATTCTGCAACGAAACAAGTAATTCTGACAAATAATGACACTTCTGTCACTGGTTGACGTGCTCTGTAAAGATGTACGAGTTGCCTACGCATCTCATGGTGCAACTATAGCTAAGAGTATTTTCTTGTATAATTTAATAAGCAATGAACATTCAGCTGACTATTCTTAACTGTGCAAGGCAGCTGAATGACTACCTATCACTTAGAGCTGTACCACTCCTTTAACTGGGGTGAACTGGGAGCTTTCTTATTTATTCAAATTATAATAGAGAAATAGAAAACTCTTTTCAGTTCATATTTTATTCCTTTTGTAGAAAAGCCAAGTTGCAAAACTATAATAATTAAGTCTGGAGAAGTTATGAGCAAAAAGAGATCTAAATAATAGTGCAACAGAATGGCTCCTTTTACTTCCATGTACTGCTGTTTAAAACTCCTTTCCCTAACATCCTACAGAGTATTTTCTCTTCGGGGGGGGGGGGGGGGGGGGGGGGGGGGGGGGGGGGGGGGTGGAAATTGTATTTAGGGAAACAGTGAAGATCTTTTCCATGCACTGTGAAAAGGGAGGTGTGAAGTGGTATCTTCTACCTATTAAACAAGATGGAATACGGGTTTTCTCCAGCACTGCCACACGAACCCCAGTGAGCATCTGAGGACCAAGTATCTCTATATTGTTTTCCTTCAAAAGAATTTTTAAAAAGAATTAATACTTTTTAAAGAATTCAAAAGAATGAGCTCTTTTCATTGGATTGACTGAAAACATTTTATTTCCCATACATTTCAGTATTTTTTAAAAGATCCGTACAGCACAGATGAAATTTAAGGTACATTTTTAACACATTTTTAAGCGACAACATCACCTCTGTTATTCTGTGGCTTCCACAAACAGACCAAGAACTCTGTGTCACGCATTTACAATTCCTTTTAAATAATATAGGTCTTGGTAGCTCCATGTGACAATGACACTGCTACTTTGGAAAAAAAATACTATCTTTCTGTAATTAAGTTATGTTTTTAAATGATAATTTATTTAGCCTCATGATTCCAAATACTTAATGGCTTTTATATTTTATCCTTGCACTAGAAATTTTATTTTAAAACTGCTCTTCATATATTCTGGTGCAGTTCATGAACTGTATGCCCAACTAAAAGAAAAAAAGTCTACATTCGTCTATCAACAATATTTAAAAGCGAACAGAGCAGAAAGATTACAAAATTTTAATAAGAACATTATATTATAGTAGCAATAATCTAGGTGTTTTACGGGAAGTGAAGTAGATTACCGTAAATGAAATTTTAAATGTCCTTTCCATTTTATAGATAACACAAAATGACTCTTTTCATGTCTCCAGTGATAAGGATACATGTGCCACACATTTAAATAGTGCCTTCACCCTATCCAACCCTGCTCATGAATTAATAATTCCATGACATTAATACAAGAAGATAAATGATAGAGAGGTTACAACGCAAGGGCCAACAGTACACATATACTTCTTTTAGAACAGCTAATACCTCTCCGTCAATTACAGTTAGAACTTTTAAACAGTTTTCAATGGCATTTTTACAATCTAAATAGCAGCTTATGCACACACAATTTCACACAACTCAAGCTTAATAAATCTCCTGCTGCTACCAAACAATCATTCTGGGGGATTAAAGTGCAACATCTGCTAACATTAATAAGTATTTTACATAGCAGTATGTATAAAAGCAGTTGCTATCAGTCTTCTGAAAAAGCTCTTAGACTAGTTTGGCATAAATTATACCTTTATTCTTCAACTGGTAACTTTATCTCACGGCAACAAGAAGGTAGCTATGTTGCTATATAGCGGGGGAAAAAAAAACAACAAAATTATATACTGACTGCAACTATCATTTGTAGTGGAACAATTCAGAATACTTGAACAATCAACAAAAGAGAGAAAAAAAAAAAGAAAATGTATGTATGTAAAGAACTTCAGGTAAGAACCTGGTAAATACCCACAATTTCAATACTTAAAAGAAACCAAAGCTACCAATCTGTTTGAAAGAGACAATTTCGCTCCTAATTTTAATCCTTTTAATCCATCCGTCATCAGCAAGGAAGATGTTACTTCTTAAGGGACATGATTAATTTCAGAAGATGAATTGCTTTCTGGGCCGATGGGA
>WTSP01020631.1:109797-132353 GCA_025331215.1 Actenoides lindsayi | reverse complement strand
TAATCATCCTCGTAGCCTCCATTGGACTCTCTCCAGTAGATCCCTGTCTCTCTTAAACTGGGGAGCCCAAAACTGGACACAGTATCCCAGGTGTGGTCTCACCAGGGCAGAACAGAGGGGGAGAACCTCCCTACACCTGCTGGACACAGTTTTCTTAATGCACCCCAGGGTGCCATTGGACCTTCTGGCTGCAAGGGCCCATTGCTGTCCCATGGAGAACTTGCTGTTCACCAGGACTCCAAGGTCTTTCTCCATGGTGCTGCTTTCCAGCAGGGAAATTCAGGAAGTCAGTACTTGGATGTACTGGGAAGTGTTAATGTTCCTGTCACACTGAAACACTTTTACAGCTTCTTTTTTATAATTCATTTGTGGAGTTGAGTCTTGCAGAGACCTGGTAAAGAATCTGTTCTGGATTGGATGGCCAACTGCCAGCACTTAACTTAAGAGGTGTTTGAGGAGCAGGCAAGGACAGAGTCTTTCTCCAAAGCCATCCACCCTGTGCCCCATTTCTCTGCCTCTTCTCCTCCCCCTGTGCACAGTGAAACTCTTCTTCATTAGCATCCTCTGGAAGAGGATACATTGCTATCCTCAGAACTGGCTTTTCTGTGCTCTCTGTGAAGCAAAAGGGTGGTGGATGGGTGCTCTTTATGATTACTTTTAGCTAACTCTATCTTCTTTTGGCCAAAATGCTGCTCAGGTGGTTCTACTAGGAATTGCTTCTCAGACTAGTCAGCACAGAGAGTAGAGAGCTAATACAATCATTTTCTACCTTGTCTGCAATTTAATTAGCCAGAGAGAGGTTGGGGGAGCTCTGAGGCTTTCTGAGCAGCGTGGCCAGCAGCGAGTGTGGGGAGGTGTGTGTGTGCTTTCAGGCCACCCTCCCCTCTGATTTCAGTCTAGGCAGGGTCAGTTGGGGTCTTCTTTTGTGGTTATACAGGAGGGAGTTGGCAGGTTTTGTAAATACTAAATCCAAATCTCCCATTAGGTACACAAACATCTATCTTAATTAGCTTATTGGTACATTGAGTAAGCATCTATCAAAGCATTTGGGGACATGAATCACTGCTTTCAAACACCTTTGGGGAACAGCCATAATACTCCCAGCTGGAAATTTGACCTTAAGTAGTTCTTAAACTCCATAAATCATATATATTTATAAAGTGGTGAACTGCCCACCTCTAGCGGGGAGGTTCAGCTACTGTACACGCTTCAAAATCACTCCTTTTCTGTGCCTTTTGGAGTTATATTTTCCCTTCTCTTCCTGTGCTACACCTGCCCAGGACAGAAACTGGTATATGAAGGTCTTGCCTATGGTGACCTCTTCTCCATTCTCCTTGTCTGCTGTGGTTGACTGGCAGCTGGCACAGCCACCCTTCTCCCCAGACCTCAGGAAGAAGGTAGGTGATGTGACAGCTACGTTACACCCACCAGTGATGGGACGGAGCCAGGAAAGAATTGATGGAGACACAAAAAGTGAGCCTACAAGAAAAGCAATGCTATTGACACAGCAGGAAGTGCTGTCAAAGCAAAACCACTTGGGAGAAGAGGCATGTTTTCCCTCTCTTGTCTCTTTGTGTTACGATAATCTCCGGAGACACGGGATCTGTAAGAAGAAATTGCATGTTTTGACTGTCTTTATGAGGAAAAGCAGTATTTTAGCAGTACTCTAGCCCTGATCTTTTATCAGTGCTTACTGTCTGCATTTTGTTGAGTGACCAAAGCACCGGTGGGCAAAATGGTCAATTGACTCGAGTATTTAAGAAGTCTTTGGTAACATAATCTGATCCAGAGGATTATTGGAAGGATTGACTTCACCAAAAGAGCACTCTCTATCTTGAGCTTGCTCAGCTGTACTGTTTCATGAGTTGTTCAGCAGGTTTGCATACCCCCAAGACTTAAAATGCCAACTAGCTAGAGTTCTTGTGTGATGTGCTTTATTTTCTTTGCTGTTTTCATTAGCAGCAATTCACTCATGTGTCCTCTCCTGGTAATGGGAGAAAAAAAACAACCCTGTTTTGCAACTCTGTGCTGCCTTAAGGGAATGTAAGGATTGCAGTTGCTGTGGTTTCTGCACAGGGGCTCCAAACAAGATGGGTTGCAATAGTGCCTGTGTTGCCCTTGCTGTTGTTTTACTGTTTTCAACACATTGTAGTAGTCAACAAGAGGAAAACCAAGAGAATCTCTTACAAAGACAGCTTGTCAGAGGATGAGAAAAAGTAGTTTGGAAAATTATTCTCTCTAGCATTATTTTCTTGTCTTAATAAGTGAGGTGTCTGTTGAGAAAGTTGTGGGTCTTAGCACTTCATATGTCTAGTAAAAGTCATGAAATAAGGGTTTCCTGTAAAAATACTTTATGTCCATGGAGTTAGATGTTTGGGGTTTTTTTCTTACATTGTGGTTCACAATTAGAAGTTCATTAAAATTAGCTCCAGGAAATCAGAATGCTGTTTGGTTTGGTTTGGTTTTTTCCCAGTTCATACTGTAGTGCTGAGAGAGGGGAATTTGACTCCCAAGCAAAGATTGATCAGTTACTACTGATGCAGAACTGATTTGTGGCTTTTCACCTTAAAATCCACAACGGTCTTAAAAAACCCCATTTGGCAGCACTAGAGAGTAAGGATTGCCTTCTTTGGTAATGACAGAGCTAAAATCTTCTGTAGATCAACTCAACTCTTATGAAAGCCTTTCTTTAATACAGAAGGTACCTTGCACTCTCATCCTGCATTGCAGCAGCCAAACCAAACTCATCAACAAAAAGAAGAGAAGCAGAAGGGAGCCCACAGGGCTGTCCCAGCCTCCTATAGTATCATTGGTCCTTTGCAAGACTATAACATCATGTGCCACCAGCTCCCGTTTGAATGAGGAGCTCTATACAGCATGTCTCTCTGTAACTGAAGCTCTTAGAAGCTGAAGATGCTTTTGTTTGACATGAAAAGCAGGTTTATTTCAGTCCAGTTTGCTCGTCCCTAGCATCTGTCTTTGCTGTCTATGATGCTCTTCAAGGAGCAGGCAGACTTGTGAAAGTCCAGTTTCCGAACAAAGTTGGATTCTCAGTGCTGTCCACAGCAACCAAGTGATTTGGAGGTAATTTAAACACCCAGCCTATTTATCCCACTGCTGCACACAGTTCTGTAGTTACTTTTGGTAGGTGAGCGCGAGCGAGTCTTGTTAGAGCAGTTTGAGAAGTTGCTAACCTCAGCTCTGGGTCACTGCCACGTAGAGGAATCAGCAGCAGGGTTGGCAGTTGCTGCCCCAGAGCAGGGTCTGGGCAGAGCCGGGCCACGAGTCGTTGCCCCGAGGAGCTGGAGGTGTGTGCGTGGGCATGTGAGAAGTTCTGACCTCTGGCAGAGGAGCTGGGCGCAGAGCTCAGGGACATGACCTGCTGAATTTCTACGGCAAGATTTGCCCCTTGTTTCCAATTGCTCATGAGCTCGAAAATGCGAGCAGAATTACCAGAAGTACCTGTGTGGTTTGGGAGTTTGTTTCTCTGTGAAACCAGTGGCACAGGCTCAGGAGGGGATGTTGCTATGCCTTTGCTGGCAGACTTTGCTCCAGCTACTCAAGAGCAGCTCTGTCTGTGGCAGAGACTGCACTGTAGCCGTGGTGGCAGCCGTGGAGTCCAGGCCACTCTGTCTTGTGTCTCGAAGGGTCTCATTAGCTTGGGCTCAGCGCTTTGAACCACGGAGACGCGGCATTCTGCTCTGGAGCTGGGTCACATCTACTGAGCTCAAAATAGGGGGTTGAGTGAACTTATGTCTACAGACAAAATATTAAGCAGACAGACCGCGGAGTCTCATTGGCATAGGTAACCGCGTTGGCCTTGGAGCCCGCGATGCTCTGCTGACATCGGTGAGGAAGAAAAAGTGCAGGTATACCTTGGAGATTGTACTCTTGTAGAGGGAACGTGTTGAACTGAAAGTAAGTTATCAAACGAACGGGGCAAGTTGCCATAATCCTGATTATCTGATAACTCCCTGCTGCCAAATTACTCCCTGCTGTTAATTCTGAAAGAGAGAGACAATTTCAGGAGTATTTCTCCGTGTCTCCTACTCCTAAAAGCACTGAAATCACACTAGAGAACTAAAAGAACAGGCTGGTGCTTCTTGGCTTTTCAACCAGAAAACTGTTCCCAAAATACTAATTGAGACCATAATAATAAGATCCCAACTAGGAAAGCTTAAAGAATCAAACTCTTCTGGTATCTTTTTACAGCTTTCCAAATCCTTTCTCCAGCAATACTGGAGGAGGGGCAGGATGCTGCTTAGAAGCTTAACAATGCCATTTCTTTTCTTACAAAAACTTTTTTTTTCTTTTTTTTCTTCTCTCTGATTCATTGTCCTATGTATTTCTATAGGCTTAACCATGAGCAGCACACTCTAATTATGTTTTTAAGTCAAAAAGGAAGTTAATGGTTTCAGTACTTGGCAATGTGGATCAGCAGAGGAAAATCAGCTACGGATTTTGTTGTCACTGGACAATGACTACTGTAAATTCTTACAACATACAGCTTGCATCTGGCATTTAGCTTTAACAAATGAAACCAGAGCTTTTAAATACCTCTGTTACTCTGTGCTTAATTTGCACTTACCAAAGTTTTGTTCGTGAAAACAAAATAAATTGGTGTGAGAGAAACGTTTTTGGATCCATGATCTAATCTTTCCAGTAGAAACAAATGTTGCAGTGATTGTTTCCAACAAGGTACTTCTAACAGAGCTGAAATGTGTTCTTGGGCTATTTGCAAATTAACTTGTTTGCTCATCATTGGGTTGATAAAAAACCCCTGCACTTCTTTTATCAGCGTGATAAAACATTGATTGCAGGAGGGTAGAATACGTTGCGACAAAACAGATCTGCATTGCTCTTTCCATTACCGATTTCTTATGACAAGAAGTGAGAGACCTGTGCATCCATTTAGATCATTAATTACTCTCCATAAAATAACCTTCATATTCGGTGGCTTCTCTCAGCCATTACCATTCATATTGTATGTCCTTATTATAAGCAAAGAAAGGCTTTTAAATGCTTGGAGTCCAGTTTGCAGAAGCTGAGAAGTAAATTTCTTTTCCTTTAGAAAAACGAACTTTAAGGAAGTAATTTTTGATCTGTTTTATCATGTTTTCTTATTTAAAGTGATTTTTTATTATTTTAGCAGATTTTTTTCTACAGCACAGCATAATTTGGGACTGTTTATCTCAAAAAGGACCAACTTAACTTTCAGAATTTCTTAAACTCGTTGCCATATGATATTATGAATGATTTTTTAGCCTAGGTTTTCATAGCATAGAGACTTCACAGAGTGGGGAGCTGGTTGCGAAGAGAGACCTCAGGCTTTAAGTCCAAGTCTCTGGTTGGCAGCCTGAAAGGTGTGCTGGGCCACTGCCTTGGTTCATCCATGGGGAAAGAAAGGTTCAGGGGACAGGGGAGGGTGTCTAGTTGCTGAACAGCAGGCAGTTCCTGCTGTCTTTTCCATGCCTGCCACTGTACGAGCAGCGAGGAGGATTCATCTTGAGAGCAGCTGATTTCTGACATCAGGAGATCTCTGGGACCATTTGTTCAACAGAAGACAGAGAGCCTTTTGGTATGAAACTCCAATGCATGGTCACATCTCAAATGTGTGGATATATACTCTCGTTTTCCTGCTTTAAGGTCTAGGAGAAAAAAAATGATCAAAGCCCAATTAAAACTATTGTGAGAGATTGTATGTGGGTGTATCAACACACTTTCAGGAGACCTTATGGAAGGTCTGAGAAGGACCTACGTGCTAAAGGAAGTCAGTTTGGCTTGGCAATATGCATTTTATTATTATTTATGTTATTTTCTAGGAAGAGTAAGCTATCTGTGGATTAGCTAGACGCTTCCGTTTAGCGGTGCTTAATGCATTTCTCGGTGGTCAGGATGGAGTTAGCAGTGTTCCCATGGTCTCATGTGACAGGCTGAGACTGATGAACCCCTTGGCATTTCTTCAAGGCTAATGTTATAATCCTAATGATATTTATTCAAGGTCTGACAGTTCAACTGAACATGGCATATCAGTCAATAAAATGGGGCAATCTGTCAAATATTAAAACCAAAAGTTCCTCTTCTATTCCTAGCCTGACATTTGGATGATCCTTCATCCAGCCGACCCTCTTGTAGTCCTTTGGTAATGCTCTACACTATTTTTCCTCATTTTCCATCTCGTCCTAAGCATTTCCAATTTTGCAGCTGGTTTCCCATGCCTAAGTTTCCAAACATTCTGGAGCCTTTATGAGTGTATAAAGTATCTTCCAGTTCACAGTATCTGCCGTCAGGCTGCTTTATAAGGTGGTACTTCCTAAATCCCTTTGGAACACCTTGTACATTAAAACACTGTCCGAAAGAAAACTTTATTCACTGTCTTGTTCAAGTGAATTGCCACACCGAGCAGTTTCTGCCACAAGCCTCCGTCACAGTTTTGGGGCTAGCTTTTTAGGAGTTTATGTTGTCTTTTTCAGCCTAAGCTGATGAAGGAGAAAGAGAATGGACAAGCCTGTAAATTGAAAGCAATGTCCTCATTTAAAATATCTGACTGGGTGGAGCTTGGTAGATTATTGAGTGTATTCAGAATAGTGATCTTGAAAAAAATGAATAATGCAAAATATTTTAAACTGTCGTGGTTTAAAGGTAGTTCAGTGTATTGTTGTCAGAAAAGAGGAAAATGATGCTGCCGACCACTAAAAGCACAAGAAGTTGTGAAGTCCAGAGGCATACTAAAAAATGTATAGTTGACCTAGCACCTAAAAAACCATTTCATAGTGCTTTTGTTCTTCTATTTTGATAAGCGTTTTTCTTTACACAAAGTAATGATAGATAGAGGATTTGAGAAAAATACAAAGTGTGTTTTAACCATTGCTTGGCAGTAAAGTGTTTAGCACAGTATGGAACAGAAGAGCTCAAGTTCTTGTGAGAGCCACCTAGGATGTGTCCCCTGGGTGAGAAGATAGTAATGAGGTTGTCCTGTCGAGGTGAGGAAAGCAATTAAAAAGGAAATAAACTCTTGAGAAGCTGCAAGTCAAGATTGACTTAACAAAAGGTTATGTAGAAAGGGAATTGAGGACTGTTGTAGGTAGTGTAAGTGCTTAGAACGTACCCTAAAAGGGCAGAAAAACAAGGTTGCAATAAGGCTACAGACCTACAGATGTTAAAATTCCTTGCCCGGGGAATGTGGAGCTTTTCCTTTTTCAAGTAACTTCCAAGGCAATGTTACCTTGAATGTCGTAGCTGGGTTACAGGACTGCAGATCAGGCCAGAACAAAATCACTGCTGGTTGACGAGGTTTCTGTTCTGTTTTCCAAACGGAAATTAGGAAAATATATAATCTAGTTTGTCCTTCATGGCTCATTGCCTTGGTTGACTAGTTGGGTAGCATTATGTTTAGCGCAGAAAGCTTAATGACCCGTGTTCTAATTTATAAGCAAGAAATTAGTTTTTTAAACAGGCTGTCTGCGGAGCTCTCTTTAGACTGGACCTTCTGCCAGTCAAACCGTGGTGGCATATTCTGACACCACTTGTCACTCTTTATTTGCTTATGCAGTAGAAAAACAATGCTTAGAATTATTAACCTTATAAAACAAGAGCGCAGAAATGCTTGTATTTTTTTTTTTTTTTTGGCTGATAGAAAGTCTGTCCTTTAGTTATGTATGTGCATGGGTGTTTTCCAAGGGGAAAAAAGATTTCTCCAGCGCTCATTGACCCAACACTTGATGTGTAAGCAGGGAATGGAAAGTTCCACTCCAGTGAAAAAAAAAAAATCTGCATGACTATTATTATTATTTTGATGAACTCCATTCTTGCTCCTGGTGGCAAGTAGCCAGAATCTATTCTTTGCCACCATATTGCCTTTTGATTAATTGCTTTTAATCTTACTGCTGTAAACAGTCTGGATACCATAATTGTGTTTATTGCATGCGGGAGCAGCCGCTGTACAGAACGTAACACCACGACTGCATCTCATATTGAATCTGCCTCACTGGTTTGCCTTAGGTTTGGGTTTTTTTTTTTCCAGAGCCAACTTTTAAACAGTCTCCTTGTACCAAAACACTCAGGCGTCAGTGCTTGTCATTTCCTTCATTTAAAGAATGTATTTTACAGTTTTTATTGATGATAATGGTTCCTCATTCGTTGTGGGGCTTGGTTTTTTTCCCTGGAACTACATAGATTTGGGGGATGTTTTCAAAACGCTCAATCCCTTTGTTAGGCTTGAGGAGGAACTTCTAAGATGGTAACAGGGTTTCTCCTTACCAGGCAGAGCCTGTGAAGGATTGAAACAAAAATGTGGTAGAAAAGACACATTTATGTGAGCCCTGCCATCCCCACTTTGTACACCAATGTGTGAGTCTCAGACTGGAACAGAAGCAAGCTCTGAAATAAAGGCAGTTTAATTCCTCTAACTCTAAAATAATCCAAACATTTCTCTTGCTTTATCTGGTTGTTTTAACTAACCTCTATAGCTAGCTAAAAATGAAAGAAGAAATAGAAATTTCTTATCTGAGACTTGCAAAAGTAGGGAGGAAAGTAGAATACCCAGCTTCCCCAGGTCCTATTGTTTTATGAAGGAGCTCCTGTTCAGCACCCTCAGTGCTGAACCTACATTGGCGTGTGTGTGTCTTTGTCAGATATTTATGTTGTCCAGACAGGATCTTTGCTATCCACATTGACACTTTGAGACTGTACTCCTCCCCTGATACCTAGATGCAACTTTCACTAACATGTTCATATTATGAACCAGAGTTTCCTTCTGTAAGATGAAAAAAGATGGATTTTTCTGGAGTTTTGAAGAAATTCCAACTTGTGTATCCGCAAGCTATTACATGTTTCAGTGTTCAACGCTTTCTCATATTTTCCTTTTTTTTAAGCTTCTTTATAAAGAAGAAATTGAAATCTAGAATGTTTCCTGAGGAGGAAACGTGCCTAGATATCCTGTACTAAGGATGGAGAGGACAGCTTTTCTCCTAGGCCACTCTATTCCTTGGGTTTGCCAAACTGTTTGCTCATTACAAATAATTGGCAGTGACTGTCCTGTTGTGAGCTAACTGATGCTGCACTAAAGCAGCCTCCTCCCTCCCAAGCATTTCTGCTGGGGGTGTTGCTGTTTTAAACACTGGAATTTCCTAAATCTCCATTGATAGGCAGTTCTGTAAGACCAGTCCTTCAGAAGTGCAAGATCCAACCTGATGCAGCTTCCTCTTCTCCCACTGTCTTTTTGTTCCATACCGACAGTGAAGAGCAGCAAGGTGCTGTACAGAGACTCTCAGCATCAAGAGCATACCCTTTAAAATCAGGTATTTTAATTAGACACTGACATCTGGTATGGACTGGGAATGCTTCTTTGCCCACCTGCAGGCTGTTGGATGGGAAGAAGCCCGAAGTGTCTGAAGAATTTGTTTGCAGATGGGGTTTAGTGATTTGATTTAATACAGCAATTGTGCAGAATGTATTGAATGTATAAGTATCATACAATTGATATGCCACATAGAACCTATGTGCTTAAAAGCTGTTCATTACATGAGTACCACTTTCCCCTTCTGTGGATTTTCATAACTGATTGAAAGGTAGAGAGATAAGCTTGACGATATTAAAGTCTTTGTGAGTGAAAATGGTTTCACTGAAACCCACTTTGATTTATGGTAACATTTAAGACTTACAAAGGACTGCAATGATTATCCATGAAGAAAATACATTGTATGGCTGCCAGGGTTTAGGGTCAGGGTGGCCCCTCAGACCTGTAACAGCCACTCTCTGTTAACCCCCCTCCCTCCCCAAAGGGGAACAGAAAGGGAATGAGGGAGAGAGACTCAGACATTAGAGAAGGGAATGGGAACAGCTTCATTGAACATTAAAATAATAACAAAAATGGAATATGTACAAACCCTGTATTGAACTCAACCCACCTGATGGTAATTCCATCACACTGATGCTGTGGAGCTGCGTTCAGGAGCTGGATTCTGGTGCAGGATTCAGGACACGCAGACCGGGATCAAAGGCAGAATGGACAGAGTCCTCCTGGGATGCTCTGAGGAAGGAACCAAAAGAGGACCTGAGCAAAGCTGGCCAAGCGGTCCAAGAGGGGAGAAGAGCCACAGACCCTTCGGATGCCTCAGCTCAGTACCAAATATGCTGTCTATGGGCTGGAATCCCTCACTGGGCAGTTTGGGGTCTCCTGTCCCCTCCTCCCTGCAGGTGCCGCCTTTCACTTTCTGCACCCCCCAGTGTGGTACCCAAGATCCAGCAGTGGCCTTGGTCTGCACCCCAACCCTCGGTAGTAACTCTGCCCATGGGGTGTTATCACTGCTGGGAGCAGACACTGCCTGGGAAAACAGGCTGCTGACTGCAGACAGTGCAGTTAGTTAGAAGAACTGGGCTGGAAATTAAAATCACTGAACAGAATTTGTTCTGTTCTCACTCAAACCAGGACAAGAGTAGGCTCTTTGTGGCTAAGGTGTAGGTGAGGAATCTCATATCAGACAGTCAGAGGGCAGTGAAGTTCACTCAACATTCATATTTACTATAATCTTGTTTATTCTGGAGGTTAGTTTTATTCACAGACTTTAAGAAGTGTTTCCATGCCTTTGTAAAATAACTGTTTCGTCCCACCTGTAAGTACCAAGATAACTGATCAGTTCACCATAAGATAACTGATCAGTACCAAGATAACTGATAAGTTAAGGATCACGCTGTGAGGTTTCCATAACAATGCTGAAATTTCATGTCCCAGCATGTGTGGTCATTCTGCACTATCCTCCCTTACCAGAAAAGCTCTCTTGGAAAATGAGGACTGGGAACAAGACCTGTATTTTCTATTAGTGGCTTCTGTCTTGAGTTACATGTGTTCTCATTTTCCTTGTTGTTCTGTTGCTTTCAGGTAGAGGAAAGGGCTGAAACAAAAAGTGTGAGAGACAGATATATACAGTAAAAAGTTGTTTTATTCCCAGAAATGCTACGTGCTCTGCTTCTGAAACTATACATCCCTTTTGAGGCAGGTGGTCCTTACAAAGGATAGATGCCTTTTTGCATCTGCTGATCTCAGGGATGCAGCATGAAGTCACTAATGCTCCCCCTTCAATAGACATACAGCCTATTCTTATAGCTTTATATCATCTGAAGAAATTATACCTTGTGATTTATATCTGGTTCCCAGATATCTTGCTTTCAGCACCCTTATGAGGAAAAAGCCATTCCACTCAGACTCTGCTTGTTTGCTTCAAAAGAAAAAACCCATTACAGCACATACTGCATTAGTGTCACGAGTTTGTCACTCCTGAGATGATCTGAGTAGGCAAGCGAGGGGAATCAAAAACTACAGTTACCATCACTATCTTCAAATTTCTATGGGTTAGAGATGCTAGAGTGGGATTGGAAATGGGAGTATGTGCCTTACCCTGAGCAGCATCCCCTCCGTGCAAACCACAGAGAAAGGGTTTGGAGGGACCAGAGCACGTACCTCGCTGAAGAATTAGCATCCCACCAGCTATGATCTACTTTTACAGTTGCTCCAAAGCAGTGACTCTAAACCTTGCTTCTTAATTGCTCATTTGGCAAGGCTATCACTGTGAGATATTGTACGACCTTTCACTGTAATAATAGTTAATCGCGCACGTAAATGCTACATCATTCGTGCCTGGTAATAAGGAAATCCTGCCATACTGTTTGACCACCAGACGTGACTGAGTGACATTGTACTCTGCTCATTTTCTCTGGCTACAAAAGAATCTAATAGCAGAAAAGAGGGGTTACACCAGGTGGTTTCTTAAAGGCGGGAGATTTTTTTGGCCCCTCTGTAATCTCTGACATTCTGCCCATTTTCTGAAGAATAAATATTCATTTTCCATTCCTGCCCTTTCCTCCAAGAGGATGAGACACTCAGATTACTCTGAGTGTATTAATGAATGTGTCACGATCAAGCTTTTTCTCAGTGGCCTGAAAACCTTGAAGACCACCAAAGCAGTTGCAGGAACAGAGCAGAGAGATTTACTTGGCTGACGTGGAGAGAGAGGCTTTGCTTTAATATGAAAGTCTGTAAGTCCTCTCTGCTCTCCTGCCTTTATAGAGCTGCTGTCAAAGGAAATCAGCAGAACGGAATTTGGTCCATTCTGTTGATCCAAAGGATGTTGCTGCTCTTTCTGTATTTTCACTGTTTTTCCTCTCAAATCTTGCGGGGGGGACCTCTATTTTAATAAAGGGAAATAAAAGGTAAATGTCTTTGTTTTCCTAGATGGTGCTACCATTTGGCAGATAAACCTTTAAGCACATTGCTGAATGGAGAATGAAGAGAACGGAGAATGAAGAATAGGAAAAAATAATTTATAAGCTCTGTTTTGGGTTTTGCTCTTTTGTTATAATAGCATCAGAAAGAAGTGTTGGCCTTTCTTCTTTTTGGATGGCTGGAGACTGTCTCATCCGTAGCAAAATAATCCATCCTCCACTCTAAGTCTTTTGACCTACCTTGTTAAGTTTCCTATATCTGCAAGAAGTAGGAGTAGCAGGATTAGAAACTTAAGTCTGCTCTCATCAGAAGTAGGATGATCCTCCCCACTCCCAGAAGAGTCCCTGCCAGCTCCCTCCCTAGCGCATTGCTCTTCTTCACTGCCTGCAGTACTGTGTCATTTGTTCAGTTAATTGGGCAGTTTTAACTAGGTCACTCAACTCATTCTCTGGATCTGTTTGGCAAGAGCAGAGGTAGATGTAAGAGCGCAAACTGAAATGTGTCTGATTCTCTTGGCTTTAGCCCTTGATTTATTGTCTGTTGATGCAAAATTGGGCTTCAGTTTCTGTCCAACCAAGACAGAGCCACACACGCACAAGAAAAAGAGGGTTTCAGAACCAATACTGCAAATTTTGTCCATCTTTCAGTTGTAACTCCTTGGCATATTACGTACTTATTGATTAAATAATTGATTAATGAAGAGAAACAGCTGTTCTTTGTTCTAGAAATGCAGTATACTGTTCCCAAAGCTACTGAGAAGGGAAGTGCTCTGTTAAATGCTGTTCTTTTTCATTCTGGAGTTTTAAGAGAAGGGTTGAAATAAATATATGTGTTGTTAATCCGTGGTGGCATATTTGGAATAAGAAATCACACTCCAAAGGTTTTGCCATCTAGATATAGGTCGTTTTTAAAAGGATCACAAAGGGAGGCAGGTCACACAAGCCTGTAGCAGAATGAAAACTAGGAAAGGTCTCCCGAAGACAACCTAGTGCAGACATCACAGATGATACTGCCTTTCCAACTATTAGAATCCTAGAATGGTAAGGGTTGGAAAGGACCTCTGGAGATCAATCACCGAGCCGTGGATGCTAGCAGGCATCCAGGAGAACAAGACAGTGTTAACAAAAAAGGGCACGTGTCTTCATGATCAGGTCACCACCTTGGGAACAGAAGGGGACACATATAGTCATCTCCAGATCTTAGAAAACTTCTTTTTCTTATTAAGCTAATAAAAGTCTTCTAATTAGAATAGATTGCTTTTTCCTCCCATTGAACTGGAACTATTTCAGGAAAAGAAATGAGCTGGCAATGGGAACCCAGAGTTAAAATACACTGTTGAAGTCGGTGCCTGTGTGAAGAGTAAGCAAGTCAATTCTTGCCAGTGTTTCACCTCCTGATCTTTCAGATCTCTCCCTTTTTGTTACTGTTGAGATTTTTGAGGTTTTGTGGGTTGCTTTTATTTATTTATTTATTTATTTATTTCCCAAGCTTCCTATTCCAAAGTCTCAGTCCTGCTCAGCAACTTTATTAATGCGTTTAGCACTTGGTTTCCAAGCCTAGGCTGGTACCTTCTGTGGCACTGTGCCTGCCCTGAGGGACTCTGCCTTTCCCAGACTAAACACAGGCTTGTAGCTCCTGTCAGCTTCAGCATCACTCCAGCTTTGATGGCCTCTGGTTTCCTTCAGCTCCTGTAAGGCTGCGCTTCTCTCACCCCCAGGGTTAGGGTGATGGTTGCTAGAAAACAACTGACCAGCTGGCTGAGTGCTGGGAGGACAGTGATTTCTCCACCAGAGCAGTGACCTGTGCTGTATGCTAGTGTGAGAGCATGCTAAACCTCTGGCTGCTGATAAGTTCATTGCTCTAATTGGCCTATATAATATACTTGGTGCAGTTATAAACCTGGATTTGACCTGGAATTCGTGGTCCTTCTAGTATTGAAATTCAGCTTGTCTACCTTACTCATGTGCTACATCTGAGTATTATTGAGGGTGTATCTGCACATTTGGAGACAAGGCACTTAACAGTGAAAACATTTAACTCTTTCTTCTCCGAAGCCTTGTTTTAAAATCCTGGTGAGATGGCAACTGAAAACTAGTTTGTCTGACCCCAGGAATGTGCCATCTCATTTCACATGCTTCTCACCAAGGAGGTCAAGGTCCCCAGCAGTTTGGACAGAGCTTGGCAGATGTGTGCCCTGCACAATGGGCGTTTCAGTAGGTGCTGTGCAAGGCTGGGTGCAGGTTGTAGGAGGTGGCAGAGCCTGCTGTGTTGCTGCCTGCGAGGCTCTCGATCCCCTGAGTCAACTCACTCCCGCTTTCCAGCTAGTTCACCCTTTGCACGAGTCGTTATTCTGTGTCACTGAGGGATATTTTAGGAACCAAGTCAAACATGATAAAAATAACCATCTTCTATCATTTATTTTTATGAATTTGTATTATTTTGGGCAGCAATTACTGGCTGACTCAGTCACTGGCAATGGAAAAGTGTCATTTTAAGTAACTTGGGCCAAGATTTGAGCAAGAATGAGACTATTTGATAAGATGTCAACAAGTGAAGGTTGTAGCCTTGTCAGTGATGACATTACAAGTTCTATCGTGTCCTATGCAAACTGTCATAACCTTTAAACAGGGGCTGCAGCAAGATGAATTGCTTATGTCAAATAAAGCGATGGGCTGGAGCTAGACTGGAATAAATGGAAAGTTCAGTAGGCTCTTATTTTCTGAGGTGCTAAATCGATTCCAGGATTTAATACAGAAAAGATTTCACAGATATTGTAGCGCAGCTTCTTTGCCTAAAGAGCCTGACTTTGGGATTTGAAGACACAGACAGACAGAATTTTAATGGCTGTGTGTACTGTGCAGCTTGTTTTTAAAAGTGTGAACATCCTAGATGCCAGAATAGTTGGATGTATGTTTTTGGACTGATTAAAAACTAAGGTGATTAGTTTATTGTAGAACAAATAGTGCTGTATACAGTTCTACAGGCAGGGTCCCCCTCTGCAACAGTTCTTGAATTGGAGCAAACATATTCACACTATTTTCTCTAATTGTGCTCCATCTGAGTATTATTAAGGGTGTATCTGCAAGGTTGTAGTTTGGAGACAAGGCACTTAAGAGTTAAAACATTTAACTCTTTCTCCTCTGAAGCCTTGCTTTAAAGTCCTGGTCTAATTCACACTATATCCCATTCACACTATTTTCTCTAATTTCTCAGCTGAGCCCACCAATCTATCTTTCAAGTTCCGTTTTTCATTTGACTTAAATGTTGCATTTAATTTAAAAACAAAAAGAATATTCCTTGTGTTCAAAGCTTTCTTCTGCTTTTGAATGGGCAGAGGTGCCAGCGGTAAACGCAGAAGTTAAAGGCATAAAACAATGGCTTGATTGATCTGTCTGATCTAAACACAGAAAAACAGTGCAGCAGATGGTGAAAGCCTCTGCTTTGCAGGAAAGCAGCTGCAGTTCACCCTTCGTGTTCCTCGGGATGTGAGGTGGAATGGCTGAAGGCACCTCAAGGGTGAGTGGAATTGGCCTGAGAGAGGGAGGGCAGCCAGCAGACCAACAGGAATAGGAATCAGCTCTTCCTAGAAGAGGCAGTAGTCTTCTCTGAAGCCTCTCTGAATCACGAAAGTTGCTATCTCAGAAGCCAGTGTTTACCCAGCGGTGCTCTGTGGGATTACCAGGGACTAAGAAAGCCCTGAGAAGCTGACGGAGCAGAGGTGGCACACGTAATGGGGTATGCAGCTTTCAGCCACTGCACAGTGCTGCCTGGGCACAGTACAATTGTAACTGTTCATATCCATACAGGTGATAACAGCTACTTGTCATTGGTCTTTGTTAGCTGCTGGAGGGCTTTCATCTTTCTCCTGTAGAATGGACCATTCTTTTCTAACTCTAGATGGATGGTTTAATAACTTATACTTCACTCGGACACTAGAATGACATTTGATGTGTTTTCTAAAGCATCCACTTTGCAAGGCTTTTGAAACCTGTTTTTATGTTTGGTCTTTGATGTAAGAGACTACTTTTTCCCATCTAGCTCATAATACATGAAAGGCAAAAAAAAAATATAGGTACAATAATAATTGCCAACTGAGAAGATTTGACAGGCAATGACAGGTTCTTCCCATTGAAAGAACACAAAGATTTTTCTATGGATTTATACTAATCTCTTTTAACAAATTGATCTTATATTAAAGATTTTACAGCTAGTACATGTGTTATATCAGAAAACAGTCAGATACTTTGAAAGACTCTCATCAACTTATCTCTTTATGAAAAATAATAAGAAGGAATGGTTTTTTTATTTCTAAAGGTGTTTCATAAAAATGTCCATCTTGATAAATCCCCTGTAGAGAAACTGTCTGTAGTCAAGCGAATAGTGACCAACTTCTGTGACAATCACTCCAGATGAGAGACAAAAAGTGGAGAAGGCATCAGCAGTGCCCTGGCTAACACTCTCCATAGCTACTATTCACTTTTTCTGTCTGCTGTGTCTATTCTCATTTTCCTGCTTTATATACATTGACTTATTGTCATTATATCTCTTGACTTGTCTTTTTTTTTTTTCTCCTGCCAAATGGTAAAAATCCACAGTTGTCCTTATTTTGGGGCCATCCAAAAGTAGTCTTGATAGCTTTCAATGTTGCTGTCTTTCAAGCTTCATCTAAAGAATGACTTCATGTTCACAGATCCTATTGTGCCTTAATGTTTAATGCTTCTTTTTATGGTAGACGAACTGAAGTGGGTTATCTAACTTCAAAAGATCTTTTCTAATTACTGATATCCATTGTTTTCGTAACAGTCTCCTTAAAGTTGTAGGAGTAGTCTTCAACAGGACATCACGACCATAATCTGGTGCAATAGTGGAGGCCTCTTGTTTGTTTTTTCACTCACAGAGACTTTGCACGTGAGGTTATTCAGCCAGGATAGTAACCTGAAAGTCCTTTTTCAGAATGCTGTATTTTTACTGAAATTTATCTACAGTGATATCTAACGTGGCTTTCCCCCCCCCCCCATTCCTGCCATTAGCAGAGAGGAAAAAAAAAATGCAAACCCCCAAAATTTCTTGTTAAAGTAGGGAATTTATAACAGCTCATCGTAGGGGTTAAGTGCCTCCCATAGCCCATGGAAAGAGAGAGAATCATCCTGCTTCTGAACAGTGTCTGCTTTAGTGCCTCACTAACCTCATCTGGGTTAGTTAGGTGCTTGTCACAGATCTTTCCTCACAGCTGTACTCTGAATCTTTATGAATTCAGCATCCTTAGCCTTTAGTGGTGGAAGTCATTAATTTCCAAACGTTACAAGCTGCAGTGCAACCATGACACTTGCTCACTCACATTCCAAGTACAGTTTTTGCCTTTACATTTGGGGCTGTCTCTAGCCAATTCCAGGAGTAGATTTTCTTCTGAAGTGCCTAAACAGACCCTTAGGGACTCGGGGGAAAAGTAGGAATGCTCGTGGTGCAGCTGAGGTGAGGATACTGAAGGTAGAGCTCTGAAGGTGCTGAGGGGACCCCCCGAGAGGTAGGTGTGATTCCTTCCAGGGCTGTTTGGGCCCAGTTCACACAACACTTCCTCAGCCTGTCAGCATGACCTAGCCTGATGTGCTTGTCTTGCCCCAAATACATTTCTAGGAGATGAGGTTTTGTGTGCATGTGAACGCAGCACTGTTTTATTTTGCAGTAATGAGAAATGCCATCCCGTGTGCTTTGCACAGAACAGAAAAGACAACTGTTCTGTGCTGAAAGGTTGTCTCTCTCATCAACATTACACCACCTCTCCCAGCAGGATGTGATTCCCACTCCTCTGTATTCTTTGCCATCTTTAAAACATTCTTTTCAATCTCCAGCAACTCCAGAGAGTGCTTATAACAGCAGCAGCACGTTCTGCTGCTTCTCCTCGGAGGCCTGAATTATGGTCTTTAAAGACACACTGCTCTGGAAGGTTCCTCCCTTTTTGCTGATCCACAGGGAGGGAGCGACGGCTTGTGCTGTGTCAGCATCTCCTGGGGTGGTAGCAACTGGGAGAGTTCTCACTTGCGGGGTTTGAAGCTGGGTTAGACATCCAGTCTTATTCTCCTTCACCTCAACTTCCAGTCCTGCCTGAGGAGCTGAGCTGTTTGCAAGCCAGTCAGGCCAGCTGAGGTCCTGGCTTTCAGTTTCTGCATGGAAGGGCAAGTTGTAGGGGACAGCGAAGAGACCAGGTTGCTGAGAGCAGCAACCACCTTTGCAGTGTTTGAAGGCCTAGGAAAGCGTGCAGACCACTGCTGCTGGGTGGGGGCTGATGGTGATCTGTCCTCAGGAAAGGCAGCTGCCCAGATACAGCTGGCATTTGTTCGCACCAGAACCGTTCCCTGCACAGCAGCACCGAGATGGGAGGGACATATCTTCATACAGTCTTCCTAAAAGACAGGCTATGACACCTACTCCACCTTAAATGTCTCATGACCCAGAGGAGCAAAAGTGTTTTCTCTCTGGAAACAGATATATTTTGTCCTCACACCATTACCAGTCTGGCAAGCCTTACATCCCCTGACCATCCCCTTTTACGTTTGTTGATGATTTGGTTCAGATGAGTCTGTCCCAATCATTTAACTAGTTGGTTAAGCTCTGAGGACCTCTGATGCCAGCTCCCAGTGTGGGGGTGATCATCCCTTCCCCATTGCAAAAATTTTCTGAGTTTTTGATGAAGTTTTCAGCAGTGTGTTTACAGAAGGGAAGCTCAAAGAAGAGCCCTCTCCATAACTCATCCAGCCTCCCTGCCCTGCCTGCCTAGTGCATGCTCCAAGCTGTATCGCTCTTTGTACAAGGCCTCGGGCGAATGAATTCCCAGGAGACAGGGCTGCCCAGGTTGAGGTAATACTGCCTGCCTGGTTTGCCAAATTAGTCCGTAATAATTACATTCTTAAACAGGTCCGTTTTCATGGTTAATTTGGCTGGCAGAAAATGAAGACGCTATTTTTGCGGCATATATGCACCGTATGAATATAATTACTTGGAAGCACTGCAGACTCCAGGATTGAATGCTTTAAAAAAAAAAAAATACAGATTTCTAATGAGCATGAGCAGGCTGAGCTGTTTGCAGTTGCCTGGGTAACTGAGATCAGACCCTTACCTGTCTCATTCTGTTGCAGGTGAAGGAATATACCCTAATTCTCGTATTTGGGCTCTACCCTAAAGTGTTTTATGGAGCTAGGAAAGGTCAAAAACCATCTTTAATCCTGCCCTGACTGCAGTCATCAGAAAAAATGATCAAGCAATTGATCCCTTGCTCGGAAGAGCTGTTTGTGCCTGGAACAGAAAGGAGCCAGTTCCCTTTGCTTCTGCATTGAATTGCAAATTCTGCTCTGTGATGACAGCCCCGAGTACAGCGTTGTTGTCTGTACAGAAGCTGATTGGACTTTCAGCAGCAGTTCTGAACCCCGAGCGCGGGGCTTGCAAAGTTGTTGGCTTGGGTTTGGGTATTTTCCCATCCGCACAGTTGAGAGGTCTGCAGGACCCACTGTGGGGTACCCAGGGGGCTTCAGTGGCCCCCAGCCCACGGTGCTGAACAGGGCTGACTCTGCAGAGCACTATGAAATTTCAGTCAACACAGACAATGTCTATCTGCTTTCCCACTGCTGCTTCCTGCAGGGAACGTATCTTCTCTGTGCAATTCAATGAGCTGCTTGAAATTTCCAATGACTTGTGTCCCAGTAACCTTGGAGGCTACGTTCCTTCTACTGCGACAACAGAACTGTTGGAACTAAAGTTTAGTGGCTTTTGGAGCATGCTGCAAGGCTGATTTCTCTGGATGTTTGAAAAAAGGGAGGAGATTTGAAGGTGAAAATGGCACAATACTTCCTAGGTGTGGTAAATAGGAAAGCCAATACAATTCCTTGTGCTGAGATGTGCATTACACTGAATGTGGCTTGTACAAATACAGGAAAGAGGTTCTAGACCGTGCCGAGGAAAGGTTATCAAAAAAATCCCACTTCTGTCTCCTGGTAGGAAAGGTAGATAACCATTTTAAGAAATGTTCATTTAAATTTTACTTTAGCTGGCTCCTGACATGGCAGTTTTGACTGAAATAAAGGCCGGAGTATTATTAACTATAAACACATTGCTTTTTCCTGTGGAATAGTCAAAGAAAATCACTGTGCAAGAATGGTGCCAGAATAGGTTCTGCTGCTAGAGCTCTAATGGTAAATACGCCTCTGTTGACAGATTCGCTGGTTGCCAAATAGACACAGAGACCCTGAAGTTATTGCTGCCTCTTTCTGCTGCGAGATGTCTCACAGAGGGTTCTTAGAGATGAAAACTGAGAATATGAAGTGGATTTTCAAACACTCTTTTAAACAGTGGGAGAGATGAACGGAGAGCCTGAGATTTCCTTTTCCCAATTCAATCCACAAGATTTCAATCTGCTGCTTAAGAAGAAAATCTCTTTTCTCTAAACAAATTGAGAGAACTGTAACTCTGAAACATCCTTATCTAGAGCCTCTCCAAACTGCTTGATCTACCATTTAACCTGGCATTTTTGTGAAGTGCCATTTTCCAGCTGTAGCTGTAAAACTGTGATTGTGTTTTTCAAGCTGCTTCAGTCAGAGGGCTTGAGGACAGTCATACTGGATAGCGTGAAAAAAGAGGCTATTTTTTTTCCTTGGGAGGATGAACAGAGTGTCCATTTATGACATAATTCCACAAATGTTCATGTCAGAAGGCCAAATGGGTGTCACTGCTGTCTTCCTTTTCACCCAGGCCCATGCAATGGAGTTTTTGTTTAAAAAGGACGTTACTGAGACTTTTGTTAACACATTTCAGAGCACAGAAAGTTCTGGTCAGCAGAGTAGCACAGATGAATACATTGACAGATGCCCAGGAAAATGAAGGGGCAGCAGCTCATGAGCTTAGCCTGCTTGCAAGTTTGCTTTCATCGTTCAGAAGCACCTTCTTCCTCTGGCCTTCTGCATCCGGAGAGCCTGAGAACTGGAAGGACTATTAGGGAGTACACATTGTGTAGAGAAAGCAGAGAGAGGTCAGGAAAGCTGCTGTGCCCATTTCCCATATCTACTCAATTTTCTGATCTCTTTGGAGAAAACAGAGGGGAGTGTATTCTGCATAATCCCAAACAGGTCATCAGGGTTTTTTGCAACGTGTTACCCTAGAAACATTGCTGAAAACTCAACCTCCTTCCTTCACCTTTCTTCTAACCATGTTTGGGCTGCTGTCAGGCGAATGATGGTGTCTAAGGTATGACAGACATATTTCTTCAGAAAATTTTTCTTCCTTGGGAAGATTGTCAGGAACTTGCTTGAGACTCTGTTCTGGTCTCTGCTGCAAATCTGCCTAGGAGTTTCTCAGCAAGAGCCACGCACTGCCAAGAACACTGGAAAATAACAGCCTCACTGACAGTTCCTGATCTCCTGAATCACCTGGCAGTAAGCTCTGCTGAAACCACTACCTGTTCAGCAGACAGACACAGGCCTTCAGATGTCCTCTGAGCTTCCCATGAAGCTCTGAGGCTGACCTGTAGCATCCGGAGCTCATCCCCAACACAGCTTGCCAACCATGCCAAATCCTGCTGCTCTTTTATGACAGAAACTCCTATTCCCTGGGTCCTTCAACAAGAGCTCCTGTTTAGTCAGGTTCCCTGAGTGACCCAAGCAGGATTTGGCCTCTAGGGCTCTGGATGGCAAGTGCTAATGTAGTGCCTTGTCCAGGAGTCTTCTCCTGCAGTTCCACTGGCAATCTTTTGTTCAAATGTGTTGTTTGGCTACAAGTACTTCTTTCCATTTTCAAGCCTGCATAACAATCTAAAATGTTTGAACCGAGTTCTTTGTCAGTGTTGGCTGCTGACAGTACATTGCCATCGGGAGCCTGAAAATGAAAATATCCTATAATGCTTTGCTTCCTTGCCACTTAGCCTGTTCAAACACTTGTGCCATCCTTTAAATAAAATCTAATAATAAACCGCAGCTGGAGTAATTGATGCAGAAAATCACACAGTATAGCATTCTGTGTTTATTGTTTGTCTGTTAGTGGCATGGACACTGGTAGTTTTAGTGGACTTGATAGCATTTCTTCCAAGGAAACGCTGTAACATGACTGCGTTATGACTTCTTGCTCTCCTCCACCTAACTGCCATCACGGGTTTTAAATGTGGGCTCTCTGATGGATCAAAACTAGAGGTGGGTCGATTCAGATCAGACATTAGGAAGAATTTCTTCACCGTGAGTGTGGTGAGACACTGGAACAGGTTGCCCAGAGAGGTGGTGGAAGCCCCATCCCTGGAAGTGTTTAAGGCCAGGCTGGATGGGGCTCTGAGCAACCTGCTCTAGTGGGAGGTGTCCCTGCC
>WTSP01020631.1:62011-79234 GCA_025331215.1 Actenoides lindsayi | reverse complement strand
CCAGGTGCAGGACCCTGCACTTGCTCCTGTTGACCCTCAGGAGGTTGCTCTTTGCCCAGCTCTCCAGTCTGTCCACACCTTGCTGAATGGCCACCCAGCCTTCAGGTGACTCGTCCAGTCCTCCCAGTTTCGTGGCATCAGCACGCTTGCTGAGAAGGCACTCTGCCCCATCATCAAGGTCGTTGATAAAGATGTTGAACAGGACTGGAGCCAGCACTGATCCCTGGGTGCAAACATTTGGTTTTGTCTGTTGGTGACACTGAAATGGTTTTCTCTGTGGTGTAACCTCATGGTGATTTAGGGGGTGAAAAGAAGAGCAACAATGTCTTTATGCCAAGCTGTAAAGGATCCTGGGATGGAGCTTGCAGTAATTCAAGGAAACAAGACTCACTGAAGTAATTGGTTGATACGATACTTCTAGGTGATAAAGATTTCTGATGGTCTTTCTCTAAGAAATTCTGGGGCTCACAGACCTGCGATGGAGTGCAAATGAAAAATCACTTGTATTTAATCTCCCCTGGGGAGCGGAGCAATTTTTATTTGCTCCCATTCACCCTCAATTTTGACCCAGTTTTTGTTTGAGATTTATCTTTATCGAATCCCAGAATGTGAAATGAATTTGTTGACACAAAGTCAATAATTTATTCACGTTCCTCACAATCTCCAAGCACAGCAGGAATTTTTTATGATCCTTTTTTCCCAGAAATGACTTCATAAAGTCTATTTAGTTCAGGCCTTCTGATCAGATGATGAGTCCAATAAGCCATTCTGGCAGACTTCACTTCAACTGTTCAAGTCTAACTGCCTGTTTTTGTTGACACTATCCTACGATGGACATTATGGTGCTGCCCATTATCCCAGGGCAGCAAGGGAACACCTTGTAAGCATGCTCCTGATGAATTGCCTGGTAAAGGAGAGCAGGTACTGAGAAACTTCCCTCTTAGATGATGTCTGATGTGCCACAGCCCTGATGCCATGTGCTATACAAATCAGATTTCCAGTTTTCCACCTGTTGAAAATGTCCACGTCTTGTTTATTTTATAAACGCGTTTTCCCGTTTTGGACATTTCTCATCAGACTGTCTTAGGTTGATGAAGCTCCTCTGTTTATTTAGCAAGCAGAGCTTGTGCTGTGAAGTTTAATCACTACACAGAAGATGGGCAGTGTTCCCAGTTACGGGAATTGCTAAAAGGAAACTGCTTCACTTGAAAAATCTTGTTAGGCAACTGGGTCAGTGCTGCTGTGGGGTGTGCCAGGTTCCTTGTAAAGTACTTTTCTTCCTTTCATCCACTGGTAATTCTCTATAAAGTTGTAAAAAACCTTTGCACTGTAGGAAATTGTTAATCTTATGGCTCCAGCTGAATAGTTCTTTCAGGAAAAGAGAATGAGTTTCTTTACCAAATTCAATGCTCATGGGGAGAGAGGGACATTCCGTTCACCTGAATGCAGGGCCGGGATTCTAGCAGCTCCTGAACTCTAGTCCCTGTGCCAAGTCAGACTTTTCCTCTGATCTGAAAGAGGTTATTTGGCTTTTCTGAGTCACCATCTCCTCTGTAATTAGTGAATGGGCAGAACCTGAAGCTTCCTGTGTAATGTATGTTTCATAGGGAATTCCTGGAAAAAATATTACAAGTCTGTGATTTCTGGGGATTCTTTTTGTGAACCTGGTTTCTTCAGGCTGATGTGGAAGACAACCAGTTGTGCAAGGCCCTTCTATAACGTTTCATGAGCAGAAAAAAATCTGCAGTCTGTTCTATGACCATCAGAAGTGTGCAGGAGTTGACATGCAGAGAGGTAGGATCGCCCTGCAGAAGTCACAGCAAACTTTATCTGCAAACTATCCCTGGCATCCAGATGTATAGGACAGCAAGACATCCAATCTGCTTGCCCTACAGTGCTTCTGTACTCTCATTTCTATGTTTTAAACAAACAAATTCAGACGTTCTAGCTGGAAAGTATTTGGCATGGGAAGGATTCATATTTTCTTAGTCAATTTGTTATGTTAACATTCGTATCTAGTTTGTAGAGCAATAAATACTCAATATGCACTTGCTTAAATACTTTTCAAATAGAAATTGATCTGGATTTTTATTTTTTTTAGATGTGCAGCAATATCAAATTAACTCAGAATGTTTTTTGGTGTGGTCTTTTATGTGTTGTTGAGCAAAAGAGAAAAGAACATGCAGATAAGTAGAGCCGGACAAGAGAAGAATGAAAAACGAAGGGATGAAAAATTCATGTAGGAAGGAAAAAGTATTGCCACAATACACAGTGCCTCACATCTAGCATTAATGGGATTTAAATAGTGAGGTTGTAGAGGGTTTGGGGGGGCTCCTGTTTGGAATAAAAAGTGCCTTGCTCTGGGAGATGCAGAGAGTTTAACCACGTGGCTAACCCTGGCAGGAAACTGTTATTTCATGTTGGTGTCCAGATGAGGCTATCGGATGGTGGGGAAGGGTTGGCCAGCCAGCACCGTGCCTGCCTCTCCTCTACGGAAGGCCAGGAAAGTAGGTTAGCAGGAAGCAGCCTTTGGCATGACTCTGAAGCAATCCTTGGATGTGTGCTTTGAACTGTAGCAAAACACTTTATCTGCTGTATCGCTGCTCCCCTGCTCGTGATACAAATACGCTGCTTGTCTTAACGGAACGACAGTGTTCTTCAGGCAATGGCTGAGGATGATTAAAACCTTGAAAACAAAAATGTGACTCTGAGTCATTACAAAAAGCCTTTTGCTGGCTGTCTGGTGAAGTGTCGTGAGCATTTTCCCTCTTACAGAGCGAGGCATAAGATGATTCAATTATTCATATTGAAAAAATCAAGAGTTAGAGGAACTGGGCCATTGTTGCCCGTGCAGTTTTCCCGTTACCTATTCTAAAACTTCTTGTGCAGTTTTGCTGAGGTGGTTAAGAGCAGTTGAAGGATCAATTATTGAAAATGTGATATCAAAAAACCTTGTCCGTTTCCTGAACCATTGAGCACTGCTCTGTTGATGAAATAAAAATTTCTTTTCCTTGAACCCCATAAGCTCTATTTCCTTTCTTCCCTTCTTCTGTTTTAATTTAAAAGCTCTTTGTTTCTTAACTTTTCCATTAAAGTTGCACTGTGGTTGCATTTTTTTTTTTGCTTAATAAGGAGTCATTTGTCTGCTGTTCTACCTTTTGAAGCTCTTTCTGTGTGCTAAGCTCAAGTTTTGCAATTATCTTTTTTAGGTACAAGCTGGAAAGGCCTGAAGCAAGTGTGCCTGAGATATCAGTTTACTGCTTTTAGGGCTTCTATGCTGTTGTTGGAAAGTATCTGAGAAACAGTCACTTAGTCAAAAACAATTGGTATTTTTTGGTAAAGTGTCTAAATTTATTGAATACGATACTTGAAAATGCCTCTGTAAGTCTGAAGAACTTTCTGTCTTTTGCTGTGCTAATGCTAGAATGAAAGAGAACTTCAACTGTAGTTTCTTTTTATTCTGTGTAAAGATTTTATTTGAATGGGATACACAGTGAAGTGATACCATGAAAGCATCCCAATCATTAATTCCTAGCTGTCGAGCTGTGTCTTTGGAAAAAAAACAGAGCAGCAGTGTGCCACTGCAAGTTTTTGAAGCCCCACCAAGCCTGCCATCCCAAACGTTCACCCATGACATGTCTTTACTGCAACAGGGAGGAAGGCGCTTATGTTGAGAAGTGCTGGAAAGACGTCCGAGTGGGGGATTTTGTGCAACTGCAGTGTAACGAGACCATCCCGGCCGACATCCTCCTGCTGTACTCCTCCGATCAGAACGGCATCTGTCACTTGGAAACTGCCAACCTCGACGGGGAGACCAACCTGAAACAACGGCGAGTGGTGGCGGGGTTCTGCAGCCAGGTAAAGCCCCGTGAAGCGGTAGCCTGTGCAGGGCTGGCTGGGGCCAGTTTGCACACCAGTTCTTGCCATGAAGATCACTGGTTCTGGTCACACTGAGACAGCTATGGACACCTTTTGCTGTGTGTTGGGTCTGGCTGAGGTGAAGTTAATTTCCCCCCAGCAGCCCTCCCTCCCAGTGCTGTGCTTTGCACTGGGAGCTGGAAAGGTGCTGGTGACATCCCCGTGTTGTGGCTGCTGCTGGACAGGGCTCATGCGGTACCAGGGCTGGTTTCCAACATTCCCCCTGCAGTGTGATGTGGGGACAAGATCTTGGGAGGCCACATGACCGGGACAGCTGACCCAGACTGGCCAAAAGGATATTCCATACCATACGATGTCAGCTTAACTGTAACAGCTAGAAAAATGGGGAGCGGGGCAGGGATTGGCTCATCCTCTGGAGCAACTGCTCTGCGTTTGGAGCCTGCTTCCCGACAACGGCCTGCTGAGGGGGAGCAGAGAATAAATGTAGTTTTCTTTTCCTTCTGTACAAAGCCTTGCTTTGCTTTTTCATTAAACTGCTTTTGTCTTAGCCCACCATTTCATCTTATTTTCTTCCCCCTCAGGGGGAAGTGATTGAGCAGCTGGATGGGCACCTGGTGTCCAGCCAGGGTCCAAACCACCACATGCTGTTGGACCTAATGCCTTGCACAGACACCAGCACTTTGTCCTAAAATATTTTTGTCATTCTGGCACAGGGCTGGCTGTATAAAAAGGAAGATTATCTCAGGCAGTGGTTGTTTGCAGCAAATGGCATCAGCCGATGCTGAAGCAACACCAGACAGTGACTCTGTTCAGGACAGCAGCAAGTCTTTCCAGCCCACAGGTTGTCATGGCACACAATGCATCCCAGAGCAAAACCACTACTACTGAGTGAATTATTTCTGCATGGAAATTGGAAGAGAGCTCATGGCCCCTCCTTCCAAAGCGGCCTCGGGCTTCCTTATGGATTTTGCTTCTCTGTTGCAGCTGATGTACCATTGCTCACTTTGTAGGCAGGTAGATGTATGGCAGTTGAACCAGGAACTGCTCTAAGGCACACTGGCTGGTAATGAAACAAACAAATCTTTTATAGCACTGTAATAAGCAGTTGAATAGGAATCAAGGTAGATTAAAGTGCAAAGAGATAAATAAAAGGGAAACGTTTGGCATCAGTTTAATTGTTAGCAGAGATTCAGTTTGGATGCTAAAATCACTATTTTTTTTCAATAAGCCATATCATCTCCTTTTTACAAACACTTTACTGGTATATTCTTTTGGCTCGTGTTTGATAAACCTGAAGTAAACCAAAAAATAAGACTTAGGGAGAGTTGTTACATATTGAACTAGCATTTGAAACATCGCAGGGCAGCTTTTCAAATACATAGAACAAGTTGTAGCATGTGAGGAGGAATATTTTGTTCCACTGGAATCACTCCAGCAGACAGGAAATCCAAACACCTGACAGGTAACTCACTGGATTGCAGCCATTTATTTAGCCAGTGCCATTAAGAAGATCTTTTGATGGTGGGACACAGCTTCCAGTGAGCAACCAGATTTATTAAATAAAAAGACACCATTTCCATGGCCGGCTGTGGTCAGGTACTGGATTGTTCTTTATTCAAATGGAAATCATTTTGCAAGCACAGTTAGAGGCTTTCTCAGGTTGTGAATGCCGTAACATAAAGTATACCTTCTAGGTATAGGGAGAGGGTTGTTTTTTTTTTTTCCTGAGAAACAGTGAAGAAAATTTCATATGTAGAGATTTAGCAAAAAAACCCAACAACCCAGTGAACTGGCAACTTAAATAGGACAAAATAAAAATGCCACATTTGTGTCACCTAGCCATAGTTTACACGTTAGGGTTTGTCTTTCTGGTTTTAGAGGGAAACAGAGTGCTCTACTATCATACGAAATGCAAACTTCTGCTGCAGTCATTTATAGTCTGAGGAAGTGTCTCTTCAAATCAGGATATCCCCACGTGCCAATTTCTGCTTCAGATTGCCTACTCATGCTTATTTTCTTTCGACTTTTGAGGTTTTGAACTAAAAAGACCCAGTGCTCTAAATATCATGTGTACAGGTTGCAGCGTGCCAACTTCTTCCTTGGTACTTGAGCTTCGTTTAGTCCTGTGGTTTATGTCCCACATAAAACTTACTCAGCTTGAATTATGTCTGCTAAGTCTGACAGAAAATGCATATGACCTGGAGTTAGTGCTTTGGTTTAGGATATGCTTAGGAATATTGAGTTCACCTACCTGTAAAAAAATTGAGAGGAAGAGTTATTATTTTATTCCTTTTATGTCATTTTCTAACTTAAATTTTCAAATGTCAACTTGACATCAAAAGAAAAAATCCTTCTCTGCACCTTTCTAGCTAGAAGCCTGTTAGTTTTCTTCTTTAGCAATGGCCTGCCCAGGTGCCTTTTGCAGCTTCTTTTTGCATCTTTTGTAGTAATATTTCTAGCACAACCAAATACATACTGATTTTCCTGGTGAGCTGACTGAGTTGAACAAGATTCAGTGAAGATGAGCAATATCTCTTAAAAGAGATTCTAAAAATGTTAGCCCATGTGGGTCAGAAGGTGTACAAAATGCCCTTGTATTCATCAGACTTTTCTATTTCCTCCAACTTTTCTATTTTTTTAGATTAGATTCTCTACTTGCTTATACATAGATGTAGATATGTATATTAAAAAAAAAAAAAAAAAAAGTCTATGTATTGCTCAGGAAAAAAAAAGAACAAGAGGGAGAAAAGAATGTAAAAATTCAAACCCAGTGAAGATAAAAATGAGACTTGAGGACTGGTAGCAGAAGGAATTCCTCTTGCAGTCTGGCAAAGTTTTTGTGAATTCCATTGAAGGATTCCCAGGATTTGCAGTTCCTGAAGGAGTCTGATCTCTGTAGGTCTCTCTTGCTGTACAAAAAGGTAGGGAGGCTGAGGAGCAGACTTGATTTCCAGCTTTCTTAATGGGAGGAGTTTGGATTAAAGTGAGTTTCAGTTCTTTTAAAGACTTTATGGCACAGCAATAATGATTCTTTTTTGCATTTCTCACATCACATTTTTGTTATGGTTTCTTGATCTAAAATCAAAGTTTTGTGTATTTTTGGAGTTAAGAAAAAACCACCACTTAGGGCAGGGAAATACCTCCCATGCTGCTTGCTTTCTGGACTGCTTCATGCAGCCCAAAACCCAAGCCTGTTTCCTTGAACACGGGGGAAATCAAGTGAAATTGTGTGTCTCAGTTCAGCTCCAAGCTCTTTTTAATTGAGTACTTAGCCTGCAAAGTTCTGTCTTGTTCTGTTTATCCAAGCAGTTCGGTCTCACTCTGCTGCCTTCCCTCTTTTGTGTTGGTTGGTTGGTTGTTTGGTTTGTTCATTTTGGAGTTGGATTTTTTTTTGCTTTTAGTCTTATTTTGAATGTGATACATTTATTCAAATGTGTAGTCTCTTATTTTATGATTATACCATCCTGGCCAGCGATGTAACTCTTCTAATGTATTTTTAAATCCTGGAATTATTTTCATTTGAGCTTGCTGTTGTTGGAGGGGGTTTTTCTTGCATAAATAATTTGAACTCTTTGTTACATTCACTTTAAATGACAACAGATGTTTTCACTAATTGGCATCTGAGATGTCTTGTCCAATACACAGCATTTTCTTCATTTAATTTAACCAGTTGTTAATCTGAGAGGAAAATCTCAGTTCTTTTCTCAGACCCTCTGAAGCTTTGCTTCAGGCTCTTCTCCCCTGGTAGGGCAAGTGCTCCATTGCTCAACTATCCTGGTGGCCTCTATTTAGCTGCTCTGACTTTTTAGCATTTCAAGTACTGGTTGGATTTGACACTCATTCTTGGTGTGTTTCCTCTTGCAGAATACTTTGTTTGAACCTGAATTTTTCCAAAGCACCATCATCTGTGAAATGCCTAACAATGACCTCAATAAATTCAAAGGGTACATGTGAGTATTTGTTCTCCATAAATGCATTTTGTATCTGAAATTTAATATTCCTCTTGGAAGAACTGGATGGAAAGAACATATTTTGCAGAAATTGATGGATGTCACTGTTATCTATTCTTGGAGTCAGAACTCAGTATAAAATGTTGACTGGAATCTATGTTTTGAGGAAAGGCAGAACCTTGAGCTTGGGGTTGTTTCACACAAACTGTTCTCACAAGGCTTCAGCTCTTTTCAGAATTCAGGCATAAACTCATTTACATTTGACCTGAGGGTTAGGCTAGGCTAGATTTTTAAATCTAAATCCTTCCTAAAGTTTAAAGATATTCAGGTGCATGGCTCTAGTTTCTTCCTATGGCCAGTGGGATAAGGTATCCAGGATCTAACAAATAAACCAGATTTTCTTTTTACAGCTAGAAAAAGCAAGCAAGCAAAATCCTACTGAACCAATGTGTTAGACTGGTATACAAAAGTGTTGGATTTAATTTTTTTTTTTAGTATAAACCTGCGTATGTGAAGAAAAATCCACATCCTCTGTTCCTTATCTTCGTTCCTCATTAAATAATTCTGGCATAGGGAAATTTATACTAGCAAACTCAGCACATTTAAGGCCATTCCTTGGCTATAAGGTTCATGTCCTAAAATTCTGTTATCCTCCAATACAGGGTAGCTGTTTCCCAAGGCCCTCTTCAGAGCAGTCCTTGGTCCCTGCTGACTCCCACACCACACTCCCAGTTGTCCCAGATACCAGCTGCCCCAGATGTTCCAAATGCATGTCTCACATTATGCAAATAATTGAACTGCATGAATGTGCCAGTGCCCCAGCGCTGGCTTTATTAAGTTTGCTAATAGCTAAACGAGGAGTTAATGTCACTGCAAGAATGCACTGAGAGCTTGTGTCTGGAGTAGCTGCAAATGGCTAGATCCTCTGCCATGAGTAGACCAGAGGGTTCTTGCCTATTAGCACTGACCTTGCTTAATCTGGTCTTGAGAACGTATGCCCTGTAAGAATGATGCCTCTGATAGCAATGACATTTCCCCTCTACAGGGGTACCTTGAAAGAGAAAAAGAGGTCAGGTTTGTATTGATCTCTGGCTGTGGTTAGTGGCTTTAAGAACCACTGGGTATAACCTAAATTGGAGCAATCCTTCTGATTAGCCTGCTGTAATATGGCACAAGAGCTCTGAGATGATAGAAAAGTAGATCATGTGTCGCAAGAAAACGCACACAAATACACACCCTTAGGACCCAGGACTGGCTTGAAAATCTTCACATCTCTATTGAAAGTCTGCAACAGAAATCTCTTTTGGAAATGCCTATTATCTCACCTGCTTGATGGAATATGGAATTAGCTGCCTTTCTCTCCCCACTGCAGGGGTAGATGAAAGAATTTGCCAGGGAAAATTACTAACAGTTAGTGGAGTTTCTCTTTGGTCTGCTGTTATTTGAGCTATTGAGCTAAATTACTTGAAGCAGATTACATTTTTCTCCAAGAACCCTTAATAAATTATTGAGGGTCTATTGCTATGAAATGGTAGCAGTAAGCTCTGCTAAAAATGATAAGAAAGAACTTGGTGACATCTATCTGACATGCCTGACCACAGCAAATTCTGCTCAAGGGAATGCCAGAAGGCTTCTATTAAATGAGTTCACTAAGACTGAATCTAGATTCCCAGAAAAATAAATTCCTGACATTATTTTTTACAATTCTACAAACTGTTGGCATCTAGACCTTTTCACTTGTCTAGTCTTATGTCATGTAATCATGTGCATAGGCACACGACTGTACTTAGGCCCAAGACATCACCTAACCTTGCGCTCCATTTGAATGGTGCTGCAGCTTACTGATAAATGCAACACCAAATATCAAATAGAAAATAATAAAAGATACATATCCTAGAAAAAAACATTTTCTGATACTGATATTTACATAACAAAACCGGATGGAGTGACCGAAGTGAAAAATCTTGGCTTTGGTAAAGATCTCAGGAGGAGCCTACCAGAGCAGATCATCAAAACTGTGAGCAAAACTAGTTTTCTGCTTTCACTGTCAGAGGCAAGTAGCAAATTGCCTGCCTGATGGAGCACTGACCTTATCGTTTCCATTAAGTTTCCATTGGTCTGTTCTGCTAGCAGAAGGATCTGGTGTGATGGGACATCTTCAGCCAGGATGAAGTGTCTTCCATCCAATATGAGAGTGAGGAAGAGCACCTCAGCCTAGAGACTGTTCAACTGAACTGAGGCTCACAAGGGTGAGAAACCCTTTGGTGGCTGACAGAGAGACAGAGGCTCTTTCAGGCTGATGTTATAGTCATCTGAACCTCTGTCAGCAGCAAAATGTATCTTGGCCTCATTTATGAGATACTGAACCTGCCAGATAAGGTATCAAGTGAAAGCCAAAGTTGGACCAAGCAACCTGGTATCTCTTTAAAAGAGATGCTTGGACTTCTCTCTAACTTCTTACTGGGCCTTCACAGTTCCTTGTTTCCAGCTTGAAACAGGCATGCACACGAGGATTGTCTTTAATAAGGCTTTGCTTTATTTTCTTTTATTTTCTTTTCCTTCTTCTAGGGAGCAGCCAAATCATGAACAGATTGGTTTTAACATCGAAAGCCTCTTGCTTCGTGGGTGTACAATCAGAAATACTGAAGCTGCAATAGGAATTGTTGTATATGCAGGTAACGTGTACTTTCTATCTAGGTAAACACAGAATTTCCCTGTAAATAACCTTAAGTAAATACGTGTAGTCTAATATTGCACCACATTTTCTTTTAAGAACTGGTGGTGCGTGGGAAAATTGCATAAATTTTTGAAGCAAAGGTATTAGCCATCCATCTCCAAAGCCACCAACTCCTGTGCTGTGTCTCTGGCAAGTGACAGTATCTTTGTGTATGTCAAGTATCTTGTTATCTTTGCAATATCTTGCAAAAATATCCAGACAAGAAGAAGTTGCTAAGGTGAGTTTAACTCTCAGCTCTGATTATTTTGCTAATTCCATCTAGCATAAAATCCCCGTGGCTGCCTTAAGGGAGGTCTCACTGGCTCCTCTAGGTAGAAACTGATGCAGTTGAAAATCTACTCCGAAAAAAACCCCAAATCATCACAAAGAAATCTGTGCCAGGGGTAGTGAGAACAGCAGCTGGAGGTGACAGGAGAGACAGCAGCAGCACAGGTTTGTGCTGACATAGACATAGTGTGTCCATGCAACCATGAATTTCATGCGCTCCAGACATGAACTGAGCAAGACAGTGTCAGTGGCCAGATCAAATGCAGCAGTGAGAGGTTCAGCAGTGGGTCACTTCATCTTTTTCTCAGCAGCTTTTACCTCTGGAATATTCCCACTGCTTTCCCTCAGTGCGCACGATTTATCATGTCTTTGCCAGCTGTGCCCTCTTCTGCTTCAGATAGAGTGTATCAGCTAGCCTCTTTATTTCTAGATTAAATAAATGTCAATTTAAACCCAACGGAAAATGCCATTATTGGTTGCTTTCATCTTTCCAGTAGAGTCGTGTAACCTGTTTTCCATCTAATCAGCATCAAGGGGTTCAAGGCTGACACCTCAGAGACAACAGACATCACCATCTTGGCACGAGAGTCGTTTAGCTTAGATAAATCTCCACAATCCAAATTACTTTACCTGACAGCTGACTGTTTTATTTCACTACTGCAGAAGGGGACTCTAAAAGACTAGAGCTCCCACCTCTCTCCAAAGTAGCCTTCACTTTGTGGGTCTTTAGTTGCCTGTCCCTCTGAACACCACAGGTAAAGATGGTGCCTGCAAGACACAGGAGGAGAGATAGAGCCAATTGTTTTTGAAGTAACTACTACGTAAAAATCTCTGTGGGGGTCATTCCCTATAGAACTAGAGGAACTTGTCTTTCCTTCTCCTTCTAGGATTCCTGTTTTTCTTCTCTTTAGTCAAGATTTCCCAGTATGTTCTTTTCACCATGAGCACAGATCCTAATGTGGACATCTGTTAAATATGGCTTAAGCTGCTAGTAGCAAAGATTGGAGTTTTAAAGTCATTCTCAAGATATGGTGTCTTTGATCTGAGTAAACCTTCAAATCAGTTTTCAATTGACATCTTATTGTTAATGTCAGTATAAAAGTTATTCTTTTTCTTCTAAAATTAGACTCACTTGAGCCAGTACCAGCTTAATTTCTAGGGTTCTTTGGTCTTGATTATACTCTGGCTTTTAATCATGATCTGTGACCTTTTCTGAACAATCAAGATAGTCCCATAATAAGATGGTACATTCTCCAGTTTTATAACTCTGTAACTCCTCAACCTTACTTTCTAATGGCAGCCTTTGTGAAGAGTACAGCCATCACTTAGTGTGATTGTTGAGCCTGTGCAGTTCTCCTCTGACCCAAATGTGGTTATATTTTTCATGGCCACCCAGATGGGTCTACACGAAGCAATAGCATTAATGTCCAGAAACCTCGTTACAGAGTGACAGCCAGTGTCATGTTCTCTTTGTGATAGGGACAGCAGCAAGAATTGTATGCTTTTCAAATAATAAAATACCAGAATGAAGTTTTAGATAAGGCCATCAGCATCCAGAAATAGAGAGACAAAGTGCTTGGTGGGGTGGGTAGGTGAGGTGCTGTGTTGCACAGCGTATGAAACGGTGAGGGTTAGAGGAGAACAAAGTGGCTTATTCCTCTTGTTTCTCATACTCTATCTCTTTGCAAGGTGATTTCTGTATGACAGAGATGTGTCCTTTTCCTGTTGGTCAGCTGCAGTGGAAAGCAACACCAGAGCTGATATTTGGAAAGCAATCTCTTTCCCATATTCTTTCTGAAATGAAATCAATCCATCAACATTTTCTTGTGGGTTTTCTGGGAGGGATTAGAGGAGGTTTTCTCTTGTTTTGTTTTCAACACAAAACATTCCATCAAGCCTGACATAAAAGCCAAGTGAGGAACAACACTCAGCTGCTGGAGGAAGAGCAGTACCCTTCTCTTCTATGTCTCTTAGTGGTTAGAGCATTTTTTACTGAAGGGAAGACTTGGGGTTTCTTCTCCTTCTGCAGAACAAGTGGGTATGGACACAGACATCAGTTGGAAAGGAAGGAGCATTAGTAGTATAAGCTGGTCTCACTGATGTAGCTCTGGGTTGTGTAAATAATTACATATTCATTGGAACAGGAAGCCAGGAGTCCCAGCTTTTGGGTGAATGTCCTGAACATAAGGCTGGAGAGTAATTTTCTCTCTTGCTCTCTGCCTCAATTAATAACCTTTGATGTAAACCTGGAATGAATCCAGCAGGCGTGATTGAATCACACCTAACTTTCAGCTTTTGATTCAAATCACTTCCCTAGAGAAAGCCAAAAGGGAGCATGGAAAATAGTCCCTCTCCCACACATCATGCACGCACAAATGAAAGCTAAAGACAAGTCTGCAGGGTCTGTATTTTCAGGGAAAAAGGACTGTAGAAATAAACATAAAAGATACCATTTAATGTAGCAGCAGATGGTATCCAGATATCCCTGTGTGGAGCCACGGTTTAGAAAATATTAAGAGAATAGAAAAAGCAATTTCTGTTTCTTGGCTTCTTACAGCACTCCTCTTTTTCCATTACAAATATACAAGCTCAATTCTAATTCAGTAAGTTTTAAGGATTAGTTGTTGGGGTGGGGTTTTTTTATTTCTTGTCCTACTGTTTTGTTAGCACTTTACAACCACATAGTGAAAAACTAAATATCATTAGAGTCTTTCACTGCTGGATCTGGCATGTTGGGTTTTATTTAAGTTAATACATGAAATGTGTCTAGTGACTTTCAAATAGCTGCTGAAAGATATTCAAATGCAGGTTTCAGGGATCTGTATTTCACCAAATCAAGTTGTTTGTAAAAGACAAAAATATAATATTATTGTTCTTTTTTCCTTTCATTCTCAAGGAGGTATGGCTTTTGAATATTTATCTAAACCTTGTGATCCTACTGAATCTGCTGTCTTTGGGGGAGTACAATGTTTATGACAGCTGAAATCTGTAATGTAATGGAGGTCTTTTGTAAACCTCTAGATTTAGTCTCTGATATATTCTGCTATTCAGTCAAATGAGAAAATGGGCAGTAAAATCACTGAGTGAAACTAGAGTCAAATGAACATTAGTCAGTGAGCATCCTGCTCTCATTTTGTGAGAGAGGGGAGAAAAGCAAAAAAAACTTACAAAATGCTACAGCAACCTGATGATGTTAATTTGTGCTTTGAAGGTCACGAAACGAAGGCCATGCTGAACAACAACGGTCCTCGTTACAAGCGCAGCAAGATAGAGCGACGGATGAATACGGATATTTTCTTATGTGTGGGACTCCTGTTCATGATGTGTCTTGTTGGAGCTATAGGTATGAAGCACTGACAAAAATCTACTTCCGTTTCATTGCTTTTTTTTCTAAATGGTGGTTAAAATTGATCTTCTAGACATGAGTGTCATCAGATCTTGAGCTGAATGCTCTTGAGGTGTTTGGGTCCTTGGTCTTTCCAATAGACAAATTAAAATGGCAAATCTGAGCAATTTAGATGGAAGAAAACTCATCCATGGCTATAAATGCGTCAGGTAAGACCCAGCTACAGTGTGGTAAAATATTTGTAAAGCAAACAAGTGAAAGCCACTGGTTCATGCGTTATAGGAATTGATACTTGCCAACTCAACTCTGCTTCCTGAGTGGATGTTTGTTCCTTGTGTATAGCACCAAAAGTAATGATGTAGGTTTATCTTCTTTTCAGTAACATCTTCCTCTAACACGTTCAGGAGTGATGCTAGCCAGAGCTACCCACTTTACAACGCCTGAGCTGCAGACCACTAAATTTACAGTCTCCACAGCTACCTTCCTTCTCAAAAGCCCCTCTACAGCAGGCTGTGAGATGGCTTAATTGTTTAGGGAGGAATGACTGGCCTTTTTCTGGGGTCCTTGCAAGGGAGCACACTTGAGTTGGGGCTAGCAGACTAGAATTTACTAGATTGCTGATCTCAAAAATAGTATCTTCACTGCAAGGAAGCACCTGCTTGTCTCCCAGTTCTGACTGCACTGTGTCCCAGGCAGGTCAGGATTAATAGCATCTCATAATGCTAAGGAAAAGGCCAAATTTTAAGGCCACTTAAATTTTAAGCCCATTTGGTGACTTTTGAATGGGTCACTGCTTTAAAGAGCTAACAGAAGATCCCATGAGCACTTTGTGTTCAAAGCCCCTTTTCTTTTTCATCGATTCCATCTCAATAATAACTTGCTTCTTCACCGTGAGGGTGGTGAGGCTCTGGAGCAGGTTGCCCAGAGAAGCTGTGGATGCCCCATCCCTGGGAGTGTTTAAGGCCAGGTTGGATGGAGCTTTGGGCAACCTGCTCTAGTGGGAGGCAGGTTGGAACAAGATGATCTGTAAGGTCCCTTCCAACCCAAACCGTTCGATGATTCTATGAGTAGTGCTACTGCTCTGATTTACTTTTGTAGCTACAAAGTCCAATCTTGTGGGCCTGTCAAGTATTCATGAATCTACCCTGGAGGCATGTGATGTGACACACCAGCCAGTCAGCAGTGTAAGGGCCATCCAAAAGCGATGAAAAATTGAACTGACTTAATCACTCTTTTGATTTTACTGGTTCATGTTGCAGTGGGCATTTTGGCACAGAAATGGGATTTCAGTTTGACAACTGAGCTCTGTGTGAGGGAGAGAGAGACTTTATTTTCATTGTTCCCTGGCTCCCTTTGTGTAGATTTAGACACTTGTCTTTGTCTGGTGTGTAGGAGCCCTTGAGTAATAAAATCCTTTGATTTAAAGTTTGAAGTGCTCTCAGATGAAAAAAAAAACCCCAGTATTTGAAAAAAAAAACCCACCACAACTAATCTGCCTAGGTTTTAAAAATAAATAAATAAATATATAAAAAATGTTTATAGTCTAAGTGAAAGATTGAAAATAGCAATAAGTCCATTAGTTTTCATCCATCATTTCCCATAGCTCTACCATGAGTTTTGCTTTGCAACCTTGTCTGAATGTAGGATTCTAGGAAGAAGTACCATTGGTGGATCAGTTACCAGTTTCTTCTTGCACACAGTGAAAAACTGGGGTAGAAAGTGCCTTGTAGAGCATAATTGTCCTTGCTCAGATGTGATGGTGACCTCTAGCAGTCAGAAAGTATTGCTGAAATAATTGGAATTTCTTTGGCAGCATTTAATAGGCAGATGCTGCAAAACAACTGCTTACTTAACTGGTGCTAATAGAAGTTTTATCAGAGCTGGACATCCAGAGTGGGCTAATAGAGGTTGTTGGCATCTGGAACAATGATGCCATGAGGGAAATTGGGCAGTTTGTCCTAGATCTGTGTGAAGTTTCTGATGCTGTAAATTTAGTAACATCGTCGAGCAAAGTTTCTCTCAGTAAGGGCAGTATGGAAGGTGGTAAAGTAACTGTGATGGGATGTTGTTCAGTCCTGAAATGGTGGATTTGTTGTAGTAGTGGAATGTTATTTACTGATACTTAAGACACAGGGGAAGAAGCAGTTTTGAGGGATGACTTAATTGAAGGGAATGTAAAACTGAACAGCCCAGCCTGAATTATAATGGGTTTGTCAACTCTGGCAAAGACAGATGGAAATCAAGAATGGTCAGGAAGGATAAGGAAGATTTTGGGTTGTCTATATAAAGGTGATAAGGTTTCTTTCTGTTAGAAAGAGGGGTCTTCAGCACCAAGGTTTTTTAAAGGTAGGTGGTAGAGATGGCCATGGCATCAAGCTGCGTAGGCTGAGGAAAGATCTGTGCAAAGCTGAGAGCCCTGGGGGACACCTGTTGAAGGAGAGATGAATAAAAATATCCATGACCACTCATTTCTTACTACCATATCATTTATATGCACGTGCTACAGAGCTCTGCATGTGCTTTGCATTCTCCAACAGATTTCCAGCTTTGCTCAGGGACTGTTGCTTTGGAAAGGTTCTTTCTTTTTAATTATCACAGCAGTCCATATCTGCAAATTTCAGAAGTGTTGCCGATCACCTTCCTGCTCAGCATATTTCAGTGTTGTATATCATTCCTACAGGGCATGGCATTTGGACTGGAAGCTTCTCAGAGCATCCTCCTTATGATGTCCCCCTTGAAAATGGCCATTTTCTGTCTCCCGTTCTCGCTGGTTTCTACATGTTCTTGACAATGATAATCCTGTTGCAGGTAAAAGACAAAAACATCTCTAACCTCCAAGGAAGAAGCTATTCAAAACTGACTATAATCACTAATGAATAATTAATATCAACTAATAGTTGTGCAGTACCTTCTTAATCCTATTTGAAAATACTGCCAGGAGTCTTTCAAATCACTCAAGTGTGAAATAATCTCCTTTCCTTTCCTTTCCTTTCCTTTCCTTTCCTTTCCTTTCCTTTCCTTTCCTTTCCTTTCCTTTCCTTTCC
>WTSP01020631.1:0-34127 GCA_025331215.1 Actenoides lindsayi | reverse complement strand
CAGGCTGGATGGGGCTCTGAGCACCCTGCTCTAGTGGGAGGTGTCCCTGCCCATGGCAGGGGGCTTGGAACTGGATGGGCTCTAAGGTCCCTTTCAACCCTGACAATTCTATGATTCTATGATGAATCAGTCTGTTTCCAAGTGTTTATCTGATAGGCTTGAGCCCACTGGCATGATTATACAGACATACCTTTGTAAGGTGCTGTAGATATCTGTTCCTAGAACCACTTCTCTTTTCTCACAGGAAACTTGTGAATCTCTCTTGAATTTAACCTTGGAAGAGGTGAGGAAGAATGATGAGATCACAAAACCACGGAGGAAATTGTTTGGTGTCATCCCAACATCTTCCTCAGCCTCTGAGGCCCCCAGTCCTGAGTTTGGCCTGGTGATTGACGGGCGAACGCTGAACATCATCTTCCAGGGGGGCCTGGAGAAGCAGTTCCTGGCGCTGACCAAGCACTGCCGCTCGGTGCTGTGCTGCCGCTCCACCCCCCTCCAGAAGAGCATGGTGGTCAAGCTTGTCCGGAGGCAGCTAAAAGTGATGACCCTGTCCATAGGTACCTCCATTCTGAATCCCACGGGAGAAAGGGGGAAGCAGGTTCTTTCTTTGTGAGCTACGGGATTTTATGGAACGTATGGTATAAGCTGTTTCCTGTGCCTCGCATAGATACAGTGGGGAAATAGCATTGAACAGTCTTTCCTGATCAAAAAAACATATGAAAATCCTTCTTCAGCTTTTACTAAGCAAGTTCCCCCCCCTCTAAAGAAGATGAAGGCACTCCAGATTCAGAATCACCCAGCAGCCCCTTTCATGCACCCCAGTACAACCCACGCCCTCCAGAATACCCTCGCTTGGCCATGGAAAGCAGTCAACAGTAGCCACTGGTTTGTCTTTTCATAAAGTCCTTTTCCTGTCACATTTCCCAACCGCTGAAAATATAGTTCTCCCCAGAGTGGTATTAAGCACTGACTCATTTGCTTTTTTTCCTTCAAATAATGGGAAACGCTTTGAGTTTCCTGCTCCACTTTTGGTAAGCGATGCCGCTAAACTCCTCGCAGAATTGATTTTTATGACTTAAAACTAAAATAAAACTAAAATATACACCTCTGTGGACCAAACAGAGTTCAAAATATAAACTTTCAGCCTTCCACTAAATTTATTTTGCTTTACCAGCCATCCTAATTCACAGACTCCACATTGCAGGCAACAACCATAGCTGCTCTTTCCATGGAAATTTGGTTATGTATTTAACATATTGCTACAAGTTGCAGTGAGCAGAACAGCTCCTGAAATCAGCCTCTTACATTGTCAACTGCAATCAAATTTATCATATAATTTGGAGAACGCAGTGAAGTAAGGTGCTGCAAAGCATCTTGCTAAGCATATGGAGTTGACCAAGCAGAAACGTACAAAACAATGCAGACGTAGACGGTGTCAGGGTGTCCATGCTGCCACCCAGCTGGTCCCAGTGTCATGCCATGGTGGTTTCCCAGGAAGGAAGATGTTCCAACTATGATCAGAGCCTAAAGCTCATGATTGCTTGATGCTGAGTGTCAGTTACCCTAATTAAGACTCGTGGTGGACAGAGTAGCTTTTGTTTATCAGCACAGGTAGGATTATTTTCCTGCTCTGATGTAGTTCTTTTGTATTAAGCACCTTTTCTTACACCTTTTTTGTTCCCTGTCTTCCTCTTCTAGGTGATGGTGCAAATGATGTAAGTATGATTCAGGCAGCTGATGTTGGAATCGGAATATCTGGCCAAGAAGGCATGCAGGTATCCCCTCCTTTTTATATATATTATTTATTATATATATTATATATATTTTATATATATAAAATTCCTCTTTTATCACATGGGCTTTGGCTCCTTAATGAGCTTCATAGCAGCCCTATATTCCTGAGTGTCATCTCAAAAATGCAAGTTGGCATCATTACTGTCATAAATTAATATGCAGCTCCTAATTATGGGTCCAGCCAAAAAGAGCGTGTTTTGAGCCAACAATTAGCACGCATGGACAAACATGTGTTTGCTCATAAGCCTGGAAAATTAGCAGATGCCTGTCCAGTGTTAGGTTAGCATCTGGTTTCTGAATCATTGCTGCTATAAAATTTTCAGGTTTCGTTGATTCTCTTTCGGTGATTTCTGCCCCAAATTCTTTCCCACGCATCCCCCCCTTCCTCTTTCTCCTAAGTTCTGCAGAGATAGAAAGTTCCAGCTATTTTCTCAAGGTTTGGGGTTTTTTTTCTACAGTATTCAGCAGTAGGAAATTATTTCAGTGTCCATGTTCAAATTCCACCACGCTGGGTGGAGTACAGTTATCTTATGAATTAACTTACGTCCTTCCCACCAAAGGCAGTGATGGCCAGTGACTTTGCAATATCCAGATTTAAGCATCTGAAAAAGCTCCTTCTTGTCCATGGACACTGGTGTTATACTCGACTGGCAAAGATGGTGATTTACTTCTTCTACAAAAATGTGGTAAGATTAAATTCTGGAAGTTTTCATCCTAGCAAAGGCCGAGTCCAGGGCCGGGGAGGTTGTGTTTTGGGTTTGGTTTTGCAGGTGACATTCTCTTGCTTTTTCTGAAGCTACGGTTCCTGTTTCTTCACTTTGGCAGTGTAGAGTGTGCTGCCTCCTTCCCAGTAATGTGCTGCATAAAGCACTGGGGCAAATATGGGTTCTAAATTTATGTGGACATAGCATTATTCTGGAGGGAAAAAGGACTTCAGGCTTAGTAACTTCTATATGGTAGGTCAGGAAACTTTATTTATACACCCATGATCCTCAAAATAAAATTTGCATAAGGAAGAGCAGCTTATTAGTGCTAGAATATAGAAGATGGCTCTGCACTAAGAACTGGTTGCCTGTGAAACCTCTGAATTTTTGCATTTACTTTGATAGGAACCACTTGCAAGTAATGATGCAGTCATATCTGGCATTTTTATTAAAAATTTAATGTATATGCAAATGAGCTCTGCGTGGCAGAATAATGTAAAGTGGAGAAACCTGATAGTAATACAGTTTCTACAAGACTGTGCAAAGAAATCCATTTGACATGAAATACACTCTGAGAAGGAAAGACTATTTACTTAGAAATCAAAGTATCAGGTTGGGGGGGGTGTTAATAATTTTGAATAAGTATTAGTTCTTATTACTGTTAAAATTTGTAGTGGAAATGGAAACTTTTTTTTTTTACTTGACTGGGCATCCTTTTTAGAGTCCAAAGGATATTTATTTGCAATGCAAAATAGTTCTCCAGATATATTATCTCGCCAGTACCATTAGGGAGCAGGAGGCCTTTGATTCCACCCAGACAACCAGTTTGTAAAAGGATTTTAAAATCTGGTGCTCAGAGCTGTGAACAGTTTTCTTAATTATTCTTTGATGTTTTCTTAAAAAGGTTGTCACAGTTCAGGCGAGGGGAGCCTGCTAGACCTGTAACAGCCGCTCTCTGTTAACCCCCCTCCCTCCCCAGAGGGGAACAGAAAGGGAATGAGGGAGAGACACTCAGACTGTAGAGAAGGGAACTGGAACAGCTTTAGTGAAAATGAAAATAATAAAATATACAAATAGATAAAACCCAGTATTGAACCCAACTCCCCTGATGGTAATTCCATCACCATCACCACTGATGCTGTGGAGCAGGCACTGGGATAGTCCCAGACTGGGCCCCACAACAGATGGGAGCTGGTTAGGAGCTGGATTCCAGTGCTGGATTCAGGAACCCCCAGATCAGGATGGAAGGCAGAACCAGACAGAGGTCTCCTGGGATGCTGGCCAGTGAAGAAGTGAGGTACCCCCCTAGGTACTGACACTGCCCGTGAGGGGTTCTCCCTGCTGGGAGCAGCCCCTGCCTGTGCCAACTGCTGCTGCTGCAGCCAGGGCACTGGGAGAGAACAACGCAGCTGAGAAGGAAAAGCATTGACCAGAATTAGTTCTGTTCTCACTCAGACCAGGACAAAGCTGAAGCAGACCCTTAAGACATACTGCTTTGTGGAACACAGTGCAGAGCTGTCTATTGCCACTGCCTTTAACCAAAATTATGTATTATTGGAACTCTGTTAATAACCAGTGTTCCACATAAACCTCGTAAAGTGGAACTATGAGAGACATAGACCATCTGTGTGTTGCAAACCAAAGGGTCCAGATCCACATGGGGAGAAGAAGAGGATGTAAAAGAAAGGCCACAGGGAAGGTGCAGCTTCACGACTCCCACAACCCAAAGAGAAATTAAATCACATCAGGATGAAGGATGTGCTTCTGTGCACGTGAGGAGCCACAGTTCAGCTTGTAAGAGGATGTCGTGTTTGTATTTGCTTCTCCACAGAGCTACGTCAACCTGCTCTTCTGGTACCAGTTCTTCTGTGCGTTCTCAGGCAGCACAATGATAGATTACTGGCAGATGATTTTTTTCAATCTCTTCTTCACTTCAATGCCCCCTCTTGTTTTTGGAGTCCTGGATAGAGATGTTTCTGCAGAAACACTTCTAGGTTTGCCCGAGTTGTACAAGAATGGACAAAATTCAGAGGTATGTCTTCTTGCTGAAAGAACTGCTTCATTCTTGATTCTCTTGCAGTGCTTCCTGCCCCAAATTCTTTCCCATACATCCCCCTTCCTCATTCTCCTAAGAGTTCTGCAAAGAGAAAGTTCCAACCATTTTCTCAGGGGTTTGTGGTTTTTCTACAATATTGACAAACCAAAGGACCACAGGTTTTTTTGGTTTTGTGAGGAGAGAAGGAAGAGAAGGGTTTAGACTTGCTTGGAACTATACAGTCCCTTTATGGTTTCTAGTTTACTGGTGTCCACCAAGGTAAAACTATAGCTGTCAGAAGAACTGGTAAGAAATGTTTGACTGAAGTTGTTTCCTAAAGGTGAGGCTGGGTGCTTGGTCACAGCTGGAAGATGTAAATGTGCAGCTTTATTCTGCCAGTAAATGTATGGAGCGATGCAGTTTGGTACCAGCATGTTGCACGATAATGATTAAAGTGACGTGCTAGTGAATCAGCTCAGTGTTTGGTGCTTCTGATCTGAAGAAGAGATGATGGAGCAAATATGTGTGGGTGTAGGTATATAGGTACACATCATATATATAGAAAATGTCTCAGTGAAGGCATTGGGAGAAAGAAATAAAACAGGATGAGGAAATGTAATGATTGAGGGTAAAAGAGTTAAGCTTGTCCCTAATTAAACCCTGCTCAGATTTGGTGCTTCAAACAGTCACAACCTACTGAAGAAGAAAAACTTGTTAAAAAGATCACAGCAAAAAGTGACAAGGAAACACAAATGCTTAAATCAATAAACAGCCCAACTTTATTTTTCTAGCCTCAAGTTCAGAAATGCACCTGTTAATACATAAAGGATTTTGTCACAGTTTGCTGTCGAGGCTGTTAGAGGCATGAACTGTTTCATTTATTTACTTCTTTGACTTTGAATAGTTGGTAACCCTCAGAAAATACTCCTGTTCTGTTCTGTTTTTACCTCAGTTTTCCAGTCAGGTTTAGAGAACCAGTCAGATCTGTGTGTGTTTGTGAGGACTGCACATATGCAGCCATACAGCCCTGGTTTTCTATATACATACAGCACAGCAGCACTTTTTGCCTTAACATTTGTAATAGGAAATGAATCAAAATGGTGATGAGCAAAATTTGAAGCTGCCTGAGTTTTATACCACAAAATTGCAGGATACTTAGGAATTCTCTTTCCTCCTTTTCCTCCTAATGCCTGCTTTCATTATCCTGGACTGTGGTTTTTAGCCCTGGTGAACCCTGTTTAACAATGCTTTGGAAAACGTAGGCGAGGCAGTGCAGAATTTGAGGGTTCTCTGTAGGGCTTTCCATTTCTTTTCTTAGGAGCTCTTGGGACTCACATATATGTGAAATATATTTTCTTTACCGGTTTGAAGAGGTCATTCTTGTTGCTTTGGCATTTTGTCTGAGCTGAAACAAGAGCCCAGCCTCCTGTCACTGCAGGAACGGAGCCCACTCCACGGGAGCTGTGCCCCCACCCATCACTAGATAAGTTTAATATGACAAGTAGTCAAATTAAAATGGTGCAAATTAGGTTTTTCAGTGGAAGGTACCTTAACAGAAAGGATTTTTCACCAATCCTGTAGGTCTAGGAAGTGCTTTGTTGAAAAAGAATTTGAGGCATGGGGTCCTTTGGGGGGGGGGTGGTGGTGGAGCATTCGCGACATCCAGCTTTCAAGACCCTTAGTTGACCGTCTAATCTTCCTAAGGTTTCTCTTCAGTTAACACAGGGAAAATGCCTGTTCAGAGGGAAGCCGTTGGTCTAAGCTCAGGAGGCTTTTGCTTATGAAGGGAGACCAGTTAGCTATGACCAGTAGTCTGAATGGAAGAAAACCAGACAGCAGTTATAGCTGCAGGACAGCCTGGAGATGTGTGTCCTATCATAATGACTGTTCTCTATACGTTCCTGCAGATATACAGGTTGTCAACTTTTATTATTACCATGTTGGATGCCTTCTATCAGAGCCTCATTTGCTTCTTTGTCCCCTATTTGGTAAGTATCAGGGTCACTAACTTTCTCATTCCCCTATTCCCTTTGAAAAAACAGAAAAATTCATTCCTGTATAGGCAGGGCTCATCACAGTCTCTCTGTCTGTTTTCTAGACGTACGAGGATTCGGACATAGATGTGTTCTCCTTCGGAAACCCCATCAACACCATCTCCCTCCTGACCATTCTCTTGCACCAGGCTCTAGAAATGAAAACATGGGTATGTGTTTGACCCGGCCTGCTCACACGGCTGGTTTTCTTTTGTGAATGTAGCATGTGACATTGTCTTTCAGAGTCATGTACCTGGATTCTGGGTCACAAAAAGTAAGTAACAGATGCACTGAGATTTCAGAATGTGCCAGGATTACGAGCCTCAGGATAATAGCTTCATGTGCACAGCAACAGAATTTGCCTCTACTGTGCCTTTGGACAGGACAGTACATGATTTGTACATACAGTATATGGGGACGTGTTTCTTAAAGAACCAGTCACTGTCACTGGTGGTTCGTAAGTTAATTTCCAGGTATTTCTCCCATTGCACTTTCCAGTAGCGTGAACAGTTGGAGACATTCTCTCCAATCTCTCTTTATCTGATACCCAGAGCCAGGGTCTCACACACACGTCACTGTCACTGCGTGCAATTCTGCTTTCAGACCCTGTTCCACTTGGTGACGATGACTGGCAGCGTGCTGTTTTACTTCATCTTCTCTCTGATCTACAATGCCACTTGCGTGGTCTGCAACCCTCCCGCCAACCCGTACTGGATGATGGAGAAGCAGCTTTCAGACCCCACTTTCTATTTACTGTGTCTGATCACCCCGGTCATCGCACTCCTGCCAAGGTTTGAATGATGCACTCTTTGCTTCTCACTTTTCATTTTGTGGATCGTAGGCATTTAAGTGAATTAATAATAATAATGATGTCTGTAGATGTGTGAGATGTTGGGCACGTCTTGTTGCACAGGGGAAAGTGATCAGTGTGGCAGTCAGATGCTTGGGTTCAACTTTCCAGTTCACGAACCAGTAAGTTATTCAGTTATGTAATCCTAGATGAGTCACTGTGTATCTACTGCTTTTGTTTTTCCATCAGAAAATCCTTTCTTTCTGGGCTGCTTCAAAGTTTACTGGTACAAATCTGGTTCACTATCCTAGGCACAATGTTGTTGAGCTGATTAAGGCTAGAAAGAAAGCAAGTCTTTGAAATATTCCTGTGTGCACTGGGGGACACAAAACATATTCTGCTTCTTAAGTGCATTGCAGTGTATTACTAAGACAAATTGAAGAACATGTTTCTATATGAAATCATTTTCTGCATCCATAATTTTAGTTTTACTCTGTGCAACCAGTCAGGTATGTTAAAGATGACTGCAACTGAGGCTGAGTAATATTTAGAGAGGGATATCATACAATTCTATGATTCTATGATAATCATCTTGGTAGGTAGCTGAAAAAAATGGTTTGGGAACCATGATGATTCTGTTCCCATATATGTAAATGGCAACCTTACTACTTTGGGTGCTTAATACCTTAATCATTCTTTAAGCAGATACGAGTTGCAGCACTTATTTAAAATCTTTATTTGTGCTTGGGCAATGAAAGAAATGGGGTTGTCTGACTATTTCGCTAGTCTCCTCATCTTAAGTGCAGCACACTGCTATTGCAGGAATCAGGAAGGTATTTTTAGAATCTGGTTTTGTAAGTGCTTTAAGGCATTAGAACCCAAGCCTTAACTTGGTGTAAAAAGGAGCCTGTCAAGAATAGATGTTTTTCTTCAAATTATTATTATTTCCCCATTTGAGTTGAGATGCACTTGTGATTTCATGTTATGTAACTTCAGGTCAGGATAAACAACACATAGTTCAGTAAGGTCTCGTGTCTTCTAGGGAGGGCATCCTTTTCCAGTCTGCTTTGTTCCCATCTGATTTTTGTTTTCCTATCAGCCCTTATTCACAGTGTCATTTTTGACCCTGAGATTTCCACTGCGAGCTACATTGCACACATGGTTATGGAACCCATGTTTCCATCAGCTCAGCAAGGTTAGGCTCAGTGGTGCCTCAGCTGAGCTTAAAGATTTGTATCTTGGTAGCTTCAAAGTTGGAGAACTTCTGTTCCTTCGTGTAGGTACCCCAGATTATTTGTGGCAGAGTCCTCAGTTCACAGAACATCCAGCCCCTGGTTTCTGCTACAATTCAGCTGCATTGGCGTTATCACAGCAGTGGTGGACCTGCCCTTGGCTGAAATGCACTGAATTTTCAGTTGGTTTGTCTCACCATGCTGCTTACTCCCTACCTCCTTCAGAAACTAGTTAGAGCCTTGAGATTCTGGTTTCTAAGAGGTTTTCTTAAGAGCCTTGCTGTGCTTTCTGTGCAAGCTGGCAGTCCTGAGATGCTGCAGCAGTCTGGGGCCGTGCCTGTGCCCTGCCTGTCTGCAGGCCTTTCCTCCAGCAGCCTGGCAGGACTTGGCAGTGTATCTTCTGTGCATCTGCATCTCAAAAGTGCCTCGCAGCTTTGTTTCAGAACCCAAAGAGCATTAGGTACTCGGAGCCTCGAGTCTGAGAAGAAGAAAGGGATCTGAATTTCATGTTAATTCTCTGGCATGGGAAGGCACTGTGTCTCTTGAAGGATTTCAACATAGGAAGCAGATGTATTTCTCCAGCTGTGGAAGGCAGGAAGCTCTGCAGAGGCCCAACAGGTCACTAATTGAGCCTTGCACTCAGCAGGGCTGTGGGGAGGGCAGGAGCAAGAGAAAGCAGTTCACAGGACTGAAGATGCAGTTCTCCTTCCCTTCTCTGTCCTCCTGCCTGGTCGACCAGCAGCTTGCACAGAAGATAGAGAGGACAATTGGAGGAGAAAGCCAGAGGGCAATGTGACCCACAGCAGCTGTACCCAGACAGACCTGGTGTCTCTGTAGCTGTGCTCTTAGCTGCCCAACGAGCACAGTTCCCAGCTCTGAGATGCTGTGGGGTTGACCAGCCTGAGCTCCTCTGTATTTATCCAGTCCCGCTTGTGCAGATAGGCCTGAGAAATCCATTGCCTGAAAAGTCCTTTCTGTACTTAGTATAGCTTGTGAGGCTTTTTCATCTCATTGTACTTATTTATGAATACATTTAGCAGCAGGATGTGAAGACAGCAGCTTTCTTAATGCAGTTTCAATGAGTCTCCGTGTCTGTTTTAAAATGTGTATCGAAGCCATCTGTGTAAAGGTCACATCATGCTAGAGACTTGCTTGGGAAGAGACTGATTTTCAGGCAAAACTGATGTGTGCTTTCTCACTGCACACAATATGGAGTTATATAAGTTCTCTGTCCTGCAAAGGGCAGGTAGCACTTCGTTTTGTTTTATTTTTACTGTTTCCTGATCAAATCCACAGGCCGAGGTCTTTAAATTCCTGGTTTTATGTTACCTCTCAGATGAAGATCCCTTCTTTAGCCTCTTTTAGCAGTATAAATGTAACCTCAGTCTCCTCAAATACTGCATCTCTTGGTGAGCTTCTGTGTATCTTTCTTGTCCTGTTCAGCAATAAAGAGTTCTATTATCATTGATGTAGGATTTATATACATGTAGTTGACGCTATACAGGTCAATGTAAGCGTGTAGTTAGTTAAGTGTTGCATTAAGATCTAGGAGTCAGCTTTCATCTGTGAGGTACGAGGTGACTAACAGATGCCTGTAAAGCAGCGGGAAAATAACATCTGGACTTGTGTTCTGGGATACAGATTGTGGAAGGAACTCTCTGGTAAGACAATCCTTTCTCTTCTTTTTTTTTTATCAGGTTCTTTATTTTTACACTACGAGGAACCTTTGGAGCATCTCTGCTGCTGAAAGCACAGCAACTAGATAAACTTCCTAAAGGGCAACAGGATCTGGAAATCCAGAAATTAAGAGCAAGAAAACAAACTACTTCTGGTGCACCTGTAACATCATCTGCATCTAATGATGACCTTGACCAAAACGTCAGCCACTTATGTGTGTCACCATTTTTACATCCAGCAGCAGCAGCTCTGTCTCATGGGGACACTGAACGTCAAGGACTTTCCAGCTCTGAAATGAATCCTCTCGGGAAACGGACAACCGAAGAAGGTTACTATTTCATTAATAGGTGGGCAGAGGAAGAATCTACTGCTGCGGACTCTTCATCAGGACCTTTCTCTGGCCATTATCCAGGGCATCTTGCACCCAGCAGGGTAACAACCCCTGGACAGGACAGTGGCAAAGTGCCTAAAGGTAATTCTAACAATTTTAACCACGGGAGCCATCGGCGATCTGTGAGTGCAGTGACGCTCTGAAGAAACATTCAGAAATGGGACCCACAGCCCGTGTGGAGAAGGATACCATGGGGAAAAAAAAAAACAAAAACCCTATTTATGCTTGACCATGATGCTCACTACAAGAGGAGAGAGAGGGGAGTGTGGTGTAGTGCAGCAACATCTCTAGTACCCAGCGTTTCCTGAACACATACGTAGTTTGGGTTTGTTGCTGCATGACTTCTTGATCTTCCTGGGTTTGGCTCGTTAGAGGAATGTTATATGAGCAACATATAGTTGCTGAGAAATGTACAATTACTTCATTTCATCAAGGAATATTTTTTAATTTCATGATAATAAGGAATAATTGTACAAGTGAAGCTATAGAAAGAGAATCCCTTTTTTTAAGCCAAGTCTTAGAGCAACACATTCCACTCTAGCTTTTATTGTCAAAGCCTTAAGAAGACCCTAGTAACTGAAAAATTACAGTTCTGCCAGGAAAAAACGTTACCTCCTGGTACTAAAGGTTTTTGCAGAAGGCCAGCTTTGGAAAGAGACCAAAGAATTTTCCAGTTTTAATATATGGACTTCAATAAATATAATAGTATCAGGTCTGTAGCCTGTTTTCCCTGATCAGTAAGCTCAGTATTTTTATGCAGGCAGTGATTTGACCTGATACTGTTAAGAAAAGGACAAATGAGGTGATGACATAGAAGACTGCTAATACTGAACTACAAGAACTGACAGGATAACTCGGGGACAAGTGGAGTTGTCTTCTTCATACCTACAAAAATGGACAGATCTAACAAGTCAAAACCAAAATGTTCTAGAATTCTAAAGTTGTCCCTACTTTTTCATTTGGAAATTCAGTTTCTTCCCTCCCTAGTGTTGCTGCATTCAGTGAGGTGTACACCATGCTCCTCCCCACAGTTGGTTACATTCAGCAGTTGATGGAGATCTCAATAATGGAGATTTTGAGAAGCAAGATACGAAGCTCACTAATCACATTGTAGTAAGTTCATGGTGTAGAATGACCAAAATATGTGTAAGACATTCATCCTTCTCAGTATTTCAGGGCAACAAGATGCAGAAAAAACCCCAACATAAAACGTCACCATCATCACTACCTATTGCAATGCAATCAAAGGTGACTTTGGTATTTCTTATAGAAATGTTGACTAGTAATACCACTTCCCAAGTTTTTCTTTAAAATGTGGGGTGAAATCTAACTACATTTTAAATCAAAGCCATCTCTGCTTTTGGGAATCCACCACTGGTTCTGATTTAAGTAGGTTTTTACCCTTTTTTAATACATGCTATATTAATTTAGCTATTTACTACCTATCAAAATATGTGATCTGTTTGATAACCTATTTAGCAAATACTAATTGAATTTCTGTATGTTAGAATAATGAATGCAACTAGAGTCTTCAGGATGGCAAAAATGAGTAGCATATCTGCCACTGGGATTTCTGGTAGCCAGAGCAAGAGCACACACAGAACTGCAATTCTTAAATTATTGTCAGCTATAAAACAATTCAGACAGAGATTTTTTTGCATGAGGTACAAAATGAAGGGAATTAGGCATAGCTGAGGTTACTGTTAATGGAGTGTGAGATTGCTCAAATGTTTGCTCGCTAGCTGGGAATGGACCTTGGGTGAGAAGACCTAATCCCAAGCCTTTACAATTCACAGCCTGTTTTTACATTAAATGGTCCATTTCCTTTGAACTTAAAAAAGATGTCAATTTTTTATACATTTTATTACAAAATGTGAAGTTTGTTTTATAGTAATAAATGTAATATGATCATGGACTTGGTTTGTTGTTGAGAGAACAAAAACAAGGGCAGAAGAGTAATTTTCCTGCTGTCATCCATGAGAGGGGAAACTCCTGTTTTCAGAGGCCACTCCTTAATCCAGGATACTGATAAGACAATAGGAAATGGAAAAATGAGAAAATAGACTATAGAAATGCTTATCATAAAAACTAGATGACAAATTGATTTCAGTGTGCAAGGGGACTGAACTGAATGTAAAAGGACCAGACAGGTTACATGTAAGCAAATCTGGAAGACCTGTAGACATTCTGAATTCAAAGCCAAGAATTAATTTCATGTTTTCTCATCATGGATTCTGCAGGACTGCCCTATCATGGATTTTGCCCTCACAGCTGGGCTTAGCCTTAGGCATATGGTTAAGAGAAGATCCTTTTAGGAGGAGGAATGAAGGAAGGATTGCTTGTGATCTCCAGCAAAACAGCCCCTAAAAGCCCTGTAGTGATGGAGTCCCTGATAGGTCAGGGGGTGGAAGACAGTCCCTCTCTAAGTTACTTCACTTAAAAGAAAGAAAGAATCCAAATTTGCATGGCTGCCTTAGATAATTCTACAGCTAGACCTACAATCTGTTAACAAATTGTGTTGTGTGGTAGGTGATAACAAAACAGTCTAATAGATCCATTTCCCGGGAGAGTTTGCAACATAAGGGAAAAGGCTCCCTGATCCTTGAGGAGAGAGAAAGCTGAAATAACCAGCAACAAAAGGCAGGAGCAGGCAGATCCTGGCCTCTGCATCCCAGCTGGCACTGCAGCTTTAGAGAGGTCTGCCCTGCTACCCCTCCTCCTGGGTGGCAATGCCACCAGCCCTGCTCCAGAGCAGGTGCTGCCGTGGCTCAGCACCTCCATTAACTGCTGGACAGTAAGCAGTGATGATGAACTATCTCATGCTAAAAAGATGAACAGGCACTTTAACCCTTTGATCATGAGGTAAATTAGCTGAGACTGTTGGTCCCTTTGGGAAGCATGATCTAGAGTTCAAAAGCATTATTTTTTTTCCAATTAAAGCAAGCCTACAGTAAGAAAGCAAGCCCTGCAATGAATTTATTTACAAGAGGGGGAAGTGTATTTACCAAATGTGTTATTTAGACCTAAATGGATTTCCAAGATATGGTTGTTTTTTTTATTTCCAGACATATTTAATAATACTGTCAAGATACATGTTCCATTAATTCTAATGTGAATGCTTCACAACAGAACGGGTGTCTCACTTTTTAATGTATCCTCTGGTGATATTCAACATTTCATAAACTTGAAATATAAAACACTAAAATTAATGGAGGGGTTTTTTGTGAAATTACTGCGTATTTTTTATTTTGGTCTATGACATTATTATAATGATGATGCTGCAGATGCAACAGTGCTTTGAGCTGTAAAAAGCTATACATACATGAGAAACCAAAGGTGGCATCTCATCTAGAGGTGACCAGGAAGTGACTTGTACCATGGCTGTTGACTAACAGATGCAATCCCAGGCTGCTTGCAACATTCAGTGAAGAGCCATCCATCATGTTCTCAACAGAGGCAGGTTGTTTGGGTGTTTTTTTAATACAAGGTGTGGGAAGTGCCTGCACATGTCTACACTTTGCCCATGTCCATCTGAGCACAGTGAGTTGGAGATGTGGCCTTTGACAGTTGTGGCTGATCATCTGCTTGGTGCCAGCAATAACTGTGCAGTCTGAAATCCAGAATCATTCAGGTGTGATAGAGGGAGGAATCCTTTTTGTTCTCTTTTCTTCTACATCTCCGAAATACTGAACCAGGGTTTAAACTGCGTAGCGATAGGTGTGCATCGTGCTCCAGCACAGGAACGGCTTTTCTCGAGGATGGGTTGATTCATTTTGTGACTTTGTTGGCTGATGCTGCAATGTTTCAGTCATTTGTTTGATTGCGATTTGGGGTGGTGTGGGAGTACAGAGCTCTTTGCTGTAGGGTGAGGTGACTGCAGGCAGGATGGAGCGTGATTAGGTACTTGGAAGCAGCGCTGATGAGTAAAAATATAAACGTGGAGACAAGAGACTCTCAAAGATAATGATCACAGAGGGTGGGATTTAGAGAGCTGACCAAATAACGCTGAAGATCTGTAGATAAAGTACTTTTGACACTGCCAGTGATTGGAACTTGCTGCAATTTTCAGTATGTGAGACAACTGTGAACAGAACTTGCTGCCCGGCTCTTTAATATAACACCTGATTATCCTCAGCTAGATAAACGAGACTGAGATTAGATAAAGTCTGAATCATTATTTTTCCAAAAATATCAGAGGGGTAGCTGTCGTCTGAAGGCATTGCAGATGATGGTCATCTACCCACCCTCCCCAGTGCTCCCACCCCCTGGCATACTTCGTGGGTTTCTTCCCGTGTTACCGCCCAAAGAACCTGGGTGGTTATTGTGTTTTGCAACACGAGAGCAGAGCTCTGTAAATGATCATAAAAGGTCAAGTTTGGGCTCCACAGAAATGGAATTTGGACCTTGACTTCACAGAAACCAAGTCATTAGCTGGTGCTTTGTGGTTGCCACCAGTTCAACCCCACAAAGCCGAGTCCAGATCTCCCTGGGACTGGGGTGGGTTTCACACATTATTGCTGCCAGCCCTGAGAGCTATTTCTCTGCCACAGTTTTTTTGCCTATTTTCCCAAGCACTGAAAAATATTTAAAATAAGTGGCCAATGTATTTGAAGATGAGTCCAAACACAGATAGGCCCTTCCTTTTGTACACTGATATTCCTCCTTGTTTTACTAATGTTGTTCTGTTTAACCTCAAAGAGATCACTTTGGGAACTCCTGTACATTTATTGGCTTTACTCAAAACAAAGATAAACGTAACTCAGAATGCTGCGAGCAGGTCAACTGAGCTGATTTCAAATCAGCTGGGTTCAAGGGAAATTTTATTAGAGCCTCTCTTGATTTGTTAATACCTTAATTATAAAGACCTTTGCCAGGGAAAGCAAACAGCTCTATAAGCTTGAATCTGTGGCTCCTCTTTCACAATGTTTAGGCAGCTTGTGGCCATGGTCGTGCTCTAAATTAGGACTTGGAGAAGAGAGCAAATTCTTTATTCTCTTACTGTGCCCATGGCAGATGGACTAGTAAGGACCAGGAGTGCAGCATAGTGATAAAGGAAAGACATGAACACATCCAATGCCTTCCAAACAAAATTCTGAAACAATTTTCAAGCATCGTTCAGAGGGCACTTGAGGCTTGAAGTGTCTGTGTAACACATTCTATGAGTTTTTCACAAGTATGCCTCTGTGTATGTTCTCAGGTGGAAGACTGTGAAGAATGGCCCCACACTTAGAGTAGACTAAAATGATTTGGGTTTTAATCTTGTTTTGAGTGGAGGTAATGCTGGAGAGATTCAAATATGATTTCTCAAAAATTTTGAACATGTGTAAATGTTTGGAATCTGTTCTTAAGATCCTTCACTCCTTTTCATAATCTTCAATTTCACAGCAAGGAGGGAATATAGTCCAGAGGCATCAAAGAGGCAAAATTGGTCTTGCAGCTATTAGTTCTCAGATGAAAAAATCCCCAAAGCTAAAATTTGCAGCCCAAAGGAATCTTGGCTCTCCAACACCTTTCAATGAAGGAGGCCAAGCACACACCAAATAAATATTTTAAATCCTAATCCTGATTTTGAAGCCAGATTATTTAAAAGGAATATTCTGGCACCACGTGTGCGTTTGACTTGCATTCATTCGAAATTTAAACTGATGTGCAGTTTCTTGAGATTGCTCCACGTAATATATCATAGGTTCACAGAAATATAAGACCGTAGAGCATCTCAAGGCAGAATCCAGTTGCTTTGCAGTAAGGAATTACAGACAATCCACAGCATTTATCTGTCTGCCAACACACACAGACACAAAAAAACCTAACCCAAAAGCAAACAAACCAACAACACCACAAACCTGTGAGGAGGGAGATTAGCACTGGCTGGAAGAGAACCTCCTTACTGGACTTTTGAAGATCCCTCACTATCCGTCGTCGAAATAAAGCTTTTCTTTGCTTCTACTGTATAGAAATACATCACGATAATGGTAGGGATCCAGAGCAAGCTCATGTGCTGTGATAAATGACAAGACTTCCATGGTGTTCAAAGCATTATCAGAATCCATTTCATACCTCATCTGTTATCATAAGCATAAAAATGTGCAAATGTTCTCCACTGCTGTAAATGTCAGCATGCTGGGGGGCAAACGCTTTGATTTTCTATCAGCAAATAATGTTAAATTATAGAGTGTTTAATCACGCTTAGTGAGAGTGACAAACTTTAAAGAATGAGTTCCTTTCAAATCACTCCATCTTCAGTTCTCCTGGAAATGGGCAACATCATTTATGAAATCCTGAAGGTAACTTCCCCAGCCTGGAGGCTTCACGATGGTTCAAGGCTGATGGTAGAGCACTAAACCACAAAATCAGTTAGACATCAAGCTTATTTTGATCAAGGCAATCAGGTATTTGAGCATAGAATTTGGAAGTTAACTTTTAAAACCAAAGTAAGTCTGGCATCTTTTAGGACAGTGAAGTTATTTGCATTTATAGAAGAGCTGACATTACCTGGCATGACACAACCTCAAAACTGTTGATGCCTAAATAAAGCAGTTGCATTTACCAGGCCAGATTGTAAGTCATTGGAAGGTAGGAGTAAATGGAGGAGAATCTCACCTACACTCTCTGCCTGCTCTTTCAGAAAGAAAAGGTGCAGGTAAAGGTACAGCTGCAATCCGTGGAGGGGGCTTTTACAGGGGCTAAGGAAATCTAAACCTTCAAATCCCAAAGACATAGTGAAACGTAATGATGCTAGTAGCTAAGCAACCAGAGAAACTAAGGCTGTACAGGAAAATCAGCTGCAGCCCATCTTAAGAGCTCTCTCTGGTTTATCTTTATTATGTCTTTTTTTTTTTAATCACAGCATTTGAAAATACAGATTTTTTGCCCAGAGGGCTTTATAATTTTTTGTTTCTGCTGAGAGGAGCTACGTTTTTATATTTGGGTCAGTCCTCACGAATTTAATAGAGCAATTTCATTAGCACATAGGGCAAGTTGGAAGAGAGAGTAGAATTCCCTTGTGAAAGGAGGGGTGGGTGCTGTGCTGGAGGGAGCACCCTGCCACCTTCGGCGGTCAGTGGCACAGAGGTATAGTAAGAAATAGGAAAGTCTTTGCTATTTTCACTTTTTTTTTTTTCCCCTAATTAAATTGGCTTCACCACTTTCACTACAGTCTAGATTTTCTGGATTTCTGTATCACCCCTAATAAACAGAATCAACTGAAATGGAAGCGTGCATTTCATAGCAAAAGTTTTATCATGATGTAGTATTAATACAAGACCAGGCCATTTTCATCAGCTTTCCATACAACGCTTTTCAGATAAAAATGTAGAAATCTTGAAACAAAATGGGATTTGCAGAGTTAGTCAAATATTAGGATAAGAGATGCGTGTGAATGTCTATACATTAAAGCTTCATATTCACTTTTTGTTGCTCTTTTATTGTAAGATTTTCAGCACCTTTTACTTGCTCTGATTAACCTTCAGGGTAATGACCACAAACATCCAAAGTTTTAAAACTCTTTCATTGGAAGTATGTCCTTAGAAATGCTCTGTTTGTTGCAGACAATAATGGTTTGGGGGTTTTTTATTTTATTTTCTTTTTTTGTTGTTGTTATTATTTATTTATTATTTGTTGTCATACTGGAAAGTTGCAGTCACCTAAAAACGGTGCAAAATAGGTCGAAGGGCAAATTGCTAAAGGATGGTCAAAGTCACCAGCTTGTGGGCAAACCTCTGTTTGCCAGGTTATTTAGATCTGGTGTTCAGTCAGTGAAAATCCTTTCAAAGATTGGTAAGGGAGAAGAAATTATTCAGAATCCCCTAAATGCTCCTGTTCAAGAAATGCTCTGCCTAATCCTGTTTATCTAGCTCTAATCAATTGTCTGTCAGCATCAAAAAGCTCATTTCAGCTCACAACAGGCAAAACAGAGAATTTATTGTAAAAAATACTTGTGTATAGTTCTTTCTTTGTTTAGCCACTATTAGTTCAACTCTGCTAAATATTCAGATATTTGGGAAGAGGAAAGTGAACAATTTGCCTCTATTTCTGAAAAAAGAACCTGTACCTAAGTGGTTTTGAACAACTCTCAGTAAGACTTCAGCTCTTCTGTACTGGAACCATCTGCTTATCACCAACAGCAAGGTCTTATAGGTCTTGTTATTTACTAAACACCCATCCCTCTCCAGGCCTCTTGTTTTGTTACCTGACTTGGAGCTGACTCAAGGGCGTTTTTTAATTAGTATCTTGAGGTTAGGAAGTCACTTGCTGGCTACACAGGCTTTTCTGAGCCAGCCCCTAGGGATGCTCTTCCCTCAGTGCAGAGGTCCCAGGGTCAGAAAGCTGCAGGTGCCAGTAGCAAAATGAACCATGTGCTGCTAAAACCGCAAGAAAACAGGCTTTGAGAAGCGTGTGTTTTCCTAGACCAACTGTGCAACAGATGGTTTAATAGTCTCTCCCTCCACAGCACCGTCCTTAAACAAACCCAGCCTACATAAATCCCCTGATTTATGGTAGGGTGAGGCTGCCTTGCAGCTGATGTCCCCCAAGGGGAGCTGGCCACAGACAGGTCTCGCCTGGGAAAGTAAAGCTGCTGCTTCAGGGTTCACCGCTCAGTGATGCTGGCAGAGCTAAATACCTTCCAGCGATACCTCCACGGCTGGCATCCCAGTCTGTAAGTGGGAAGAATAATCCTATGCCCTACCTGGCACAAGTAATGTGGGAATGAGCAGGCTTTAAGTTGTCAGTGGATGGGATGCTGGCAGAAGAGGGGGAGTCAGGAGAGGTTGGTACCAAATGCAGAGAGAATCCCGAGCGGGTCCATCAGGAGAAATCCCAGCTCTTGTAAGGATACTCCTTGCAACCTCAGGAGAACTAGCAGCAGTTACTCCAAAGGGAAATCTGAACAGATTCAAGTTTTAAACGTTATTAATTTCAACAGTCAACACTTCAAAAAAGAAACTGGAATTAAAAATAAGAAATAATTAAAAATGATTAATTAAAAATGATTAATTAAACTTGCACAGGTACAAATATTAATCATCACTGGTTCGTGTCCTGCCAGTCCAGCACTGACACCCGGGACATTCACAGCCCTTTAAGTCAATATTAATGAGACACTAAATACCCAGATTGGACCTGTCCATTACTGTAAATTGATTAGTTCATTGTCTTCACAGTCTTTTGACGAGAGATAAGCACCAGCTTTGACTGACTTCTTAGAGATTTCCTGATGATAGCGTTTGAATCCATTCTGGGATGGGCTGAGAGCTGTCCTGCCTGGTTTGGAAATGATCAAATTAGACCAACTGCTAACGGATGATGCTACTTAGAGAAAAAGCTTCTATGATGCAATAGCAGATGATGCTCTCGAGCCCTTTAGTCAAACTGGAAGACAAAGATTGGCAGGAGAAATTAGCAGGAGAAAGAAGTGCTCCCTTAATACCTGGAGACCCATTAATAACAGGGAGTTTGCTGCTCAATATTGCCTGAGATGTTCTTAATATCAAAGACAAAAGTTTTCGTTTTCAGGAATTCTCATGAGTTGCCAGTCAGGGCAACAGGGGGTTAAGCAAGGGGTGTAATTCAGCCCAGCATGCTGATCTGCCACTCCTGCAGATGCTCCGCTCTTCCAGGGAAAATGTGAAGTAATGTTTTTTGGGTATGAAGTAGTGAGCATTTGGGGTGAGAATCTAAGGTACTAAATATCTTTTTCTTCTGGGATCAGTTATGAAAGGAGATGCCCATTAATTGAGAGTTTGAACTGTAAAATAATGAAAAAATATTCCCCATCCATTTTAGTACTACCCAGGTGCCTTTTTTCCCCATTTTAGTACTATCCAGGTGCCTTTTTTTTTTTTTTTTTTTCCTTTAGCAAGAGGACTTTCTGCAGGCTTCTGCTGCACCCACAAACACAAATTTTTACTGGCTCATCTACGCTGGGAACAATCCCAGTCTTTCCAGAAAGGGAATTCTCATCAGGAAGCCAGATGGGCAGCAACGGTGTTACAAAATTTTGTCTTGGCCAAAAGCTTAATGCTTTTATATAAATAAACCTATTTATAATGTTAACCATTTTGTGCTTTTGTACAAATATCAATATATATAAATATCTGTTAAACTGTTTTATATAATGAATTGATAGGGAAAAAATGGCTGGATGAGGAGGTTCGATATCCCCAGGAACTGTAAGCTGAGCCACGCTGAGCCAAGGATGTGGTTTCTCTGGACTCCCCCTCAGCCACAACCTGCCCCGGGCCCAGGGTGCCGAGACCCCGGCTGCCTCCTGAGCCAGGAGCTGCAGAGGGTAGGGACAAACAGGAAGAAAACTTCAAAGATGAGCTCCTCACGGCCAGGCAAAGCAGCCTTGTGTGTGAATGTAGGTGTGTCTCAGAGGGCAAGGGGCTGGCAGGGGTTGCACCTTGCTCTGTCCGGGTCACCGAGCCTTGCACGGACGCGGCCTTGGGAAATGAGCTCTCCTCTCTCCTCATTCATTTTTCACTTGCAATCCCCATCCATTTCTTTGCCTTTGCTTTCTGATTCTTATGCTTGGATGTTTTCCTTCTGCTGCCGCTTTCTGAAGGAGGTATATAGGCATGAAAAGCAAGAACAGAACAGAGCTGAGCTAATTAACATCTGCTTTAAGCTATTGCTTACCCTGCACAGGACCACGTCTCCAATCAATGCCAATTTGGATCACAAAAACATTTCTAGAGAGAGCCAGGCCAAAGCCTTGAAAGTCACGACAGTCTCTTCTGAAACTCGGTGTTTTGCTGCAGACAAGCCCCACTGAGAGACATTTCCCAGCCCCATGGGCTCCTGCCTGCAGGGGAATTGGTAGGAACACACTTCTCACCCATTCTATGTAAGTGGAAACACTTTGCGCACACTTCGAGTCAACGTAGCATCCTTACTAGTTCAAACCCAGGAGGAAAGAAATCAGGATATGGTTAAGAACAAAAACAAGCAACAAAAAAAATAAAAGAGAGGAAATGATGGGAAAAAACAATGAGATGCTTGTTTTTTTCATCTTCTTGCCTGTCATAAAGCTCTAATATTAGCTATTACTGGTCCAGGTATTGGAAAAAAATTCTAATTAAGGATCCATATTATCAGAATAAATGGAAACAACATGGAGAGATTTGCACTGACTTTATGAACCAGTTGAGTTATGAACTGAATCATAACTGATGAAAAGTGTAAGTTGAGCTTGCTTGCAGTTCATAACAAACCTATGATGATTTGCAAAAATCAAATCAAATATAAAGGGCTATATCAAAATGAAATCAGGATGTTTGGCTGAAGTCACTGCACCTGCACTACGAGCTCTCCTTTGCTCATCAGACTGAGGTATGACGGCAATTTCTGAAGGGCATTCGGACTTGACGACGCTGAGCCCCACAGAAAAGCCTATAAATAAATTACTTTTCAAATTAATATTTTTATGAGCATCAGAAGCATCATATTTGATGTTAGAAAAAATGAACACTGTACAGGAGGAAAGGAGCGAAAAAGTAATTTTTATCCTGTCATTTATACAGTGGGAGGAATTAAACTGAGGAATCATGAAATACAGGGTTACAACTGGAAAGCAAAGGTGTGCTCTGAAATACATATGTGGAGCTCCATAAGATTTATACCCATGTATGTATGCCTGCAGCTATGTATATTATGTTAGAGAAGTTCCATGGTTTTTTCAGGTCCTTAAATTAGCAAAGGCAAACGATTTGTTTGTCCATAGCGCTCGGTCCCCCCTACTGTGTACAATTCCTTATTCTTCAGTAAGTCCATAACCCCCCGGCTCTGCCAGCCCAGCTGAAGATCGAGGGATGGAGCACCACGGTGGGTTGTAGTGGTAAAATCCAGTAACTTTCCATTGAATTGCTGGTGCCAGAGGTGCCTGGGCAGAGCAGGTAATTCTTGGTACGCGAAAGAACGTAGCCAAAATTAAACAGGCGTGATGGTCAGCAAAACTTAGGGTGATGTTGGCTGAGAGATCAGCTGTGGTGAGGAACATGTCAACCAGCCAGTCTCTTTGGGCTAGGAATTAAAATTAGGAAAAAGCAGAATTAATAAAGCTAAATCAAGCCTAATAATTTGTAAGGGGAAGTCTGGAGTAGCCTGGCATCAGCGAGTCAGGGTCTAGGCTCTCCTCTGTGCGGTGGAGAAGACAAACTGTCCCTTGTGGTGATTTTCTAGGTTGGATCTGAATTATTAAAGACTTTCACAGAAGGAAAAAAAATAACAACAACAAAAAAAATTAGACAGAGAACTTTCCTAAGAATTGTCAGCCCTGTAACGCATCAGTGCATTTGCCAGAAGTAAGAGGAATAAAAACTGCTACTCGTCTAGAAGAAGAGCTGAATGAGCACGTGCTGTGTTGCGTTGTCAGGCTAGCTGGGATATTTTCTCCTTACCTACACGGTTCCTGTGGGTGAATTGGTTGGTCCCCACAGGTGCCCCTGCCGCAGTCACTGGTTGTCTCTGAGTTTGTCACCTTCCAGGTCACGCAAAGGGACCAACCCACGGTGGGGGAAGGGTAGGTGCTGATGGGCTCTGCCTGCAGGCTTGTCTGAACCCGCTCCTCCAAAACAGAGCTGAGGAGCCTGATGTGCTTTCGAGCAAACCTGAGCCTGGGAAAGAGGAAACCTTTTGGGTGTGTAAACAAAAAAATACCCAAAACCACAAAAACTTCAATAGCGGTGAGAGTGGAAAAATATTTTACAGGGGGTTCATTAATGGTGCTACCCCAACACCGTTCCTTTCTGCTTTCCTCCCATCTCCTGTGACCCTTGGGCTTAACCTGTGCTAGAACTGAGCCTCAGCAGGTTGGACACCTGGCTGCTCAAGAGCAGCACAGCCCCCTGGGGCAGTGGGCTGCAGGAAGGGCCAGCAGCATCAGGCTTGGACGGCAGCAGAGTTCACTCCCAGAGTCACTCAACAAGAGGATGTAAACAGTCATGTTTATAAATATGTAAAGGGAGAGTGTCAGGAGGATGGAGCCAGGCTCTGCTCAGTGATGTCCAATGATAGGACACAGAGCAATGGGTGCAAGCTAGGGCGTGGGAGGTTCCATGGAAACATAAGGAGAAACTTCCTCACTGTGAGGGTGACAGAGAACGGACCAGGCTGCCCAGGGAGATTGTGGAGTCTCCTTCTCTGAAGACCTTCCAAACCCATCTGGATCTGTTCCTGTGTGACCTCCTCTAGGTGACCCTGCTCTGGCAGGGGGGTTGGACTCGATGATCTCCAGAGATCCTTTCCAACCCATACCATTCTGTGATTCTGTGATGCTGATTATTCCTGGAGTGCTGTATCGTTTTCATTTCTCTCTTGGTCAATCCTTCTCAGCCAAGCTGAGCCCCCCAGTTCAGCACAGCAGTGCCGGTTTGCAGGGCACAGCGGGTGCAGAGGAGGGGAGGGTGACAGTGTCAAGTGGGGTCTAGGACAAGATAAAAGCACTATTACTACAACTGTCATGAAATACTATTTGTTTTCCTCTTAAGAGCATGTGTTATATGCCACAAGGTCCAACACCAATGTCTGCACATCTATTTCTGCCACAAACTTCCCATAGCTTCACGGGACCGAAATTTTATGGAGCAATTTTTCTCTTACACATATACTGACTGGTAGCAATTGAAACCTACCTAATTCTGGCATTTCTGTAGCCAGTAAGAACATTTCCCATTCCACGGGCTGGGATGAAACTGAATCTGACCAGAGAGGTGATTAATGCTCATCGTGACACTTTCTCTCTCTCCTTCCAGAGCATCAACAGCCCATTTTTCCCTACTTTTTGTGCTCTCTGTGGGTGGGAGCAGCCTGGGACTGAGCACAGGGCACCAGAGCAAAGCTGTTTGCAGCAGGCAGCAGTGGAGGGCTCCCCTTGGGATTGCCAAGAGTATAACATGGGATTCAGCAAAAGAAACAGTAAAAAACCCCACAGTTAATTTCTTTTTTCTTTTTTTTTTCTTTTTTTTTCCTGGCAGGCTAATTAATCACTGAGGGAATCTCGCTGTATGGCATTTGATCTGGCTTTCCAGAGTTTTCGATCCCACCTTCCATCTGTAATAGAAACTCTCTCTGACTTTTTTTTTTTTTTAATTAAGCTTTCCCTTTCTCACTTTGCCCTTCCTTTCACTGACACAATAAAATACAATTTTCCACTCTTTTTTTTTTTATCATTCCATTTCTTCACCACTACCGGAGGACAGCGGTGTTGAAGCAAAGCTGTAACACCAATGGAAGTTTGCATTTCTTCATCAGAAGGAGATTCTCAATTAGGAGACAAATGGCTCCATTTCAGAGGACAATAGTTTGAGTTATTGCATAAATATTTCATAACCCACAGGCTGATGAGGTTTAAGCTGAGCTTCAGTTTAATATTTTCTCTTGTGGTTATGTCATAGCACCAGGCACTTGTATTTCATCTCATTGAGAGAAGGAAAAATGTCAAGTGTGCAGAGGAAAAAACCACATCGTTGATAAAATGATAGCTGGTGGGTGGGAAACAAGTGAGAACACCCTGAAAGGTGGGAACAAAGGTGTCTGGAAGGCAAAGAAAGCCCAACGTACCCTCATCTCCAGGTGGTGTGCGTGCAATGGCAACAGAAAATCAGTTTCCATTCTAAATGGCTAAAAAACTCTTTGAATTAATCACATCAATGCAAATTATGTCATTTGGGTGACTGGCAGCTCTAATTGGCTGTACAAAGGTACTCTGCCAGCTTAAGTAGAATTGGGAACACGATCAACAATCAGAGCTGAAGAAACTGCTCACAGCCAAGTTTAAAAAGCTTCTCAACCCCCCCGTTGAGAATCTCTGGACTAACAGTGGGGGGGGGGGGGCGGAATTAATGGGGCTTCCCAAAAGAGCCCTGCTATTCATGTGCCCCTGCTTCTGCTCCCTGAAAGCAGAGCCCTACGCGTAGGCATCGAGTGGCTCAGATCCATCACCACTGTTGACAAACTTGGCCACAGTGGTGGAAAAGGCTCTTCCCTTGTGCCCCAGTGAAATCCTTCACCTAAGGTCACACACACATGGTCTGGAGGGTCCTGCTGAAACAAAAAGCAGAGCTTCCAAAGCCCCTTGCTTTCTTTACTCCTCCCCGAGATGGAGGCTGGCTGCGGCTGGGCAAGGATTCCCAGATAACTAGCCAGTAACAGAGTTGTTATTGAGCAGGAGTCCTTCAGTGCAGCGCTGGGGATTCTCCTCTGTAAGCGCTCCAAGGAATTGGCAAAGCACACCATCTAATATACACACAAAAAATACATATTCATTAAACTTCCTGGAAAGGGCAGTCTTACACTAATGAGTTCCTGGAGCTCATTTACATAGTCCGAGCATGTGGCATAAAATAAGGGTTAGGGTCTTTTCTCCCTCCGGTGATCGTTCCATAGTCTTCCTCCCAGTTCAGTAGTTGAACTCTGGGCTTCTTTTGCCCATATGTGGTCATGAGGTCAGCTCATCCATCCCTCAGGCCTGGAATGCTCCCAGAAGGTCAGTTTAAATTTGTTTCCAGGTGCTATCTTAACATTGGTGTCCTCTTCTGCACTTATCGCGACATCTTGAGTCCCTGTTAGCAGGGGTGCTCTGGCTTAATGAGCCGTCTCAAGACGTGTTTCGTCTTTGCCAGGCAAGAAGTCCCAGGTTTCAAAACATCTCATTAGCAACTCTACCCAACGGATGACTAAACTATGCCAGGGAGGCTAAGAAAAGAATACCAGTAAGGCCACTAAGATTGAGGATTTCTGTGTATCACCCAGGGAACGAGCAGGGATATCAATCCTTCCACTGCCAACGTGCTGCCACTGCCTTTCCATCCCGAGTTCGGGATGCGGGGCTGGAGCTGCCATCAGGGAAGGCAGTGGCAGAGGAGAGACACCGGTGAGGGGGTTTCTCCTCCCAGCTATTCCTGCTCTTACACTCCCGTTCGCTCCAGCTCTGGGTGAAAGCAGATGGGCTGATGTAAGCTGCCGATGACGCCAATACAGATCATCCTTTGACTTTGCCTTGAAACGGGCTGTGCAGTCCTCGGGCTATTTATAGCCCCACGGAGGGATTCCTCTGCTGAGTCAGTCTCCCGAGGCTGAGTCAGACTGCGGATGGGTCAAGCTCCTGCCAGACACCAGAAGATGAGCAGCCACTCTGGCTCTCCTGCCTCTCCCTTCCTGCCGATGCACCCTGAGGCACAAGACTAAAGGGCTTCTGGAAGCACCGCACCTCCCAGGAAGGTGCAGCCACCCCTGGGGTTTAACACCAGGAGAGGTGGGAGTGGAGGGGGCTGTTTAAGGCAGGAGGTGAGGGGATGGGGCTGGATGGCAGGCCAGCTCCGACGCTGAGCACAGCTACAGGCTGCGAGCAGTCCCTTCTGTCCTTGCAGAGAGGACTTCCCCCCCACTAGGGGACTTCTGGGGAGGAAAAGCTGTGGGAAAACTGTATTTTATTCTGAGAGGAATTATTTCTTAAAACATTTTTTTATGCCAGGGAGGAATTCTTTCTTTACCCACTGTCCTTACCATGTGCCATTAGGTGCAGGGATGAGGTGGGTCCCCTGTGCCAGCCAGGGCAGTGACTGACCTCCTGAAGTGTTTCACTCAGCTCCTGTTGATTCAAGGACCATTTGTGGGACTGTTCTCCAATTCTAACATCCCAACATTGAGTTCAACTGAAGTGTCAGACTTCACAGACGGTGAAAGAATCCCCCCAGCTCACCCCACAGCACAGTTTCCCTGGGGTTCTGTAATGGAATGAGAAAACTGCTCCAAAGATAAGGAATTATATTGAGTTCTCTTACTCCAAATTAGATTAGCATTTAAATGTTGTTTAATTGGCTGCAGTGTTTTTGTACATCGGTTTATGAAGTTGGGAAAGGGTATTTTACAACACTGCACATACACATAATAAATTGTGCAACACAGATGTTGCCACTGATTGTAATATTTTAAGCGCAGAGGAAAACACTCTGCTTAGCTTTTAATTAGGTTTATTCCGAGCAGACACAAAAATAAAAATTTACTTCTCTTTGAAGTAAATACCATCTGCAATATATTTCTATCCCACAGCCTCGTATCTGCAGCCCTCTTGCATCACCTTCTGTAGGGGGCAGGCCTGTTGGGAAGGTGGAGTGGCCACGGTGGTGGCCCTGCAGCGTGGCTCTGACATGATGCGTGGCCCCGACACGACGCGTGGCTCCAGCCCTCTCAGGGATGCTTCAGGCTGGAGGTGCCCTTGGCACAGCCAGTGCCTGCCCATCACCTCGGCACGCTGGGACAAGAGTGGGGCCAGAGACACAGGTAGAGAATGCTAGAGAGGGCAGGGTGGGCAGCGGATCTGAGGAAGGGCCTGGAGAATAACTCTTACGACGAACAATTGAAGGAGCTGGGACTGTTTTGTTTGAGGAAGAGGAGGCTGAGGGGAGACCTCATCACTCTCTACAACTACCTGAAAGGACACTGGAGAGAGATTGGTGCTGGTCTCTTCTCACATGTATCTCACAGAGGGAATCACAGAATTACAGAGGCTGGACAAGACCTCTGAGATCATCAAGTCCAGCCTATGACCCCACACCACCACATCAGCCAGACCATGGCACTCAGTGCCACATCCAGCCTTTCTTTAAACACCTCCAGGGACAGTGACTCCACCACCTCCCTGGGCAGCCCATTCCACTGTCTGATCACCTCTCTGTCAGGAAGTGCTGCCTGATATCCAACCCAAACCTCCCCTGGCACAGCTTCAGGCCATGCCCTCTCCCTCTGTCAGTGGTTGCCTGGGAGAAGAGCTCAACCCCCACCTGCCTACATCTTCCCTTCAGGGAGTTGTAGAGAGTGACAAGGTCCCCCTGAGCCTCCTCTTCTCCAGGCTAAACAACCCCAGCTCCCTCAGCCTCTACTCAGAAGACTTTCCCTCCAGTCCCTTCCCCAACCTCATTGCTCTCCTCTGAATGGATTCAAGCTGCACCAGGGGAGGTTCAGACTGGACATTAGGGAAAAACGGTAGTTAGAGACTGGAACAGGTTGCCCAGGGAGGGGGTTGAGTCACCATCCCTGGATGTGTTTAAGGGTTGTTTAGATGTGGTGTTGGGGGACATGATTTAGCGGTGAACTTGTAGAGTAGGGTTCATGGTTGGACTCGATGATCCCAAGGGTCTTTTCCAACCTGAACTGGTTGATTGATTCTTTGATTCTGTGACTTGCTGAACTTTTCTCAGCCTTTGAGTGGCATGGAAGCAGCAAACCCTGCAGGAAGCCAGCCCAAAGCCCCCGTTGCATCTTCATGACTGGTGCTCCTCAGCACTCTGCATGACCAGGGAGTTTCTTCCTCTCATAAAAAAACACAAGGCCAAGTGAAAAAACCCCTAGCACCACACCAGTGTACAATCCCATTCCCCTTTTGTGGTTCCAAACCACAGAAGCTACAGCTGCAAATGCCTGATGCCTGAGGGTTGGGCCACACTTGTCACTGCTTACCAAGGCACCATTGGCACACACAAGGTCACTTCCAGCAGCGGGGTTACAACACTGGTGAAGTAAGAGGCTCAGTTCCATATCAGAGTGTTGCAGGAGTTATTTGTGCCCTGGGACCCTGTTGGGAGCAGGGTGAACCAGCTCCCAGGCACTCCTGGCATCGGGGCTTCTCCTTACCAGAAGCCTTTGAACTCGGGCCAAGGAGGACACAGGGCTCAACAGCCCCTCGGTTGAAGACGGTGGGACCTTCCCCCTTTCTGTGTGACAGTTTAATCCTTTCAGAGACATCTAGTCAAAAAGCTGTGGTACAGGCCCCAGCAGCTTGGCAGCACTGATGCAGCAGGTCAGGCGGGCACTGACACCCTCCTCCTCCTCCTCGGCTTACTGGAAGTTGTGCTTATCAAGAGGAAAAGTGCTGCAAAGGAGCCTCCTTAACCCCCATCTCCTTTGCAGCACAACAGATAATAATATAATAATATATATAATTATATAAAAATAATAACATGGTCTACCATTGCTTTTTTTATATTTGGTTTGGGTTCTTTTTTTTAACATCTAAACACTCATATCTGCTATTCTTTCCAGACTGATTTTAAAATGTCCCCAGAGCCAAAAAGGCTAAAGCCATGGCTGGAGCCACCTTCGGACAGTGACAGATGGACGTGTGACCACCAGACACTATGGGGAGAGGAGGCAGGTGGCTGTCACCATATCTGCCCATTGCAGTCGTACTGTTGGTCTGTCCCTAAAGCAAGCAGAATCGAAATCTGGAAATATATCTTTTGAAGTGTTTATTTCATCTTTTGCTTTCTCTTCTAGCCTGGGGGCCACTCAGCTGGCATCAGCATCTGCTGGCAGCCAGCCCTCCCGAGCTGCCATACAGCAACCCGCACACAAAATACAGACCCCTTTTTCTCTTTAAGAAATCTCGTCGCATTCCAGGTACCTCTACTTTTTCTCTTCCGATTAATTTCGCTCCGGTTAAATGAAAGCTGATAAAATAGAAACTGCTGTAAGACCCAGAGAAAATTAGGTTATGTAACCTCTTTTTTATTTATTTAGCATGATATCAAAGTTGTTTCTTATCATTCTCCAGGTACATTGTGCTCAGGAATAAATTAAACTGTCTATTCAACAAAGAGTATCTGCTTTTTCTACTGCTAATTTTCTCTCTCTTTCTCAATTCTCACTCTATTATTAAGGGAAAAAAAAATAACAAGCTTAGCTGAAGCCAGAGGAGCCCTTCCAGCTTTGCACATTGACACTGTGCGATTCCCTTGCATAATCCAAGTGGTCCATCTATCGGTCTCTGGCCGATACGACAAGCAGCAAAGTCAAAAGTACAATGATGTTTTCCTTTCCATAATTACTTGCTGATGTGGACAAATGGAGTGACAGCTGTGCCCTTTTTAGGGCAAGATTCATGCAGAAATCAGAGCCATGTAACTCATTTCCCTGGATGTTTTTCTCCTTGCCCTCGCGCGCAGCCCTGGCCGGGACCTCGGCGTGCCCGAAACCAAGAGGGGCAAGGATGGAGGAGGGGGAGGGGGTGTGGGGCAGCTGCAGAGCAAGGCCATGGGATGTGATGGGTCCTGGCCTCCTCCAGATTCACCTTTGCAGCACTGAGCCTGCCTGGCATGGTGGGGACAGCGGCATCTGGCCACCTCTGGCATTGACAGGCAAAGCTCAGCGCTCCTCGGGACTGAGTCTCTGCTGGCAGCATCCAGCAAGGCAAAACTGGTACCGATGGGGAGAGGGCTTTGGGGTATGGCTGAGAGGTCACCTCACTGCTTCTCCCTGGGGCTGAGCAGTCTGCCCTCGCTGCCCCCCGTCCTGCCGCACCCCACAGCCAGCTCTGACGTGCACAGCAGTGATGTTGGTCTCTCAGCACACCTAAAAAGGACAAAAAAGCCCCAGGGAACTCTATGTCTGGTCCTTACAGAGTTCATTGTCAGTGGGGCAGGTCCTTCAGAAATCACCATGTCAGAGGCACGGGGAAGGTGACTGGCTCAGGGCCACCAGCCCAGTGGTTCCTGGTGGTTTCAACCACCACAAATTTAATGTAATGTCCACCTTTTCTGGGACCACTTTATTGCTGCATTTTACCCAGCAGGCAGCAGTATTTCAAGTCAAGGTGGGGACCAGGTCATACTGGTTCCTGACCTCAGAAGGATGTGTGGTGCCCAGAGTTTCAGCCAGGGTATGGCAAAGCCTGGAAATGAGCACGAGAAGGGGCAGCAGGGTGTGCGCGCACGTGTGTGCACGTACTTGGGTTTGGGGGGGGTTCCTCTCTCTGTGCACACCGGGAAGGACAGGACAGCAGAAGTAGGTCTATCCCATGACATTGCACTGCAAATATGTAGGTGCTAAAATAACTAATCAGCACCTGACCCAGCAAACAGCTGAGCAATTCCTGAAAGGCACCAAGGTTCAGCTCTTGTGCTAATATTTTAACTGTCTCTGTTAATCTCAATTAGGTAGAAAAGTCTATACTTATTAAAACTGGCACCTTTCTATTCTGTGTGTGTAAGGGCAAGAAAGAAGCCAAGTAAATGTATAGGTGAAGCTGCTGAGGGAAAGCACAAAGTACACAGGGACAAAAGCCTTTTTGCCTCCCCTTTTTTCTTTCTTTTGTTAGCGGCCAGTATAGCATTGGAGCTTCAAAGTCCCACAAGAACCCGTCTGCCATTGCGTGCCACGGTGCCCTGCCAGAACCACCAAAGACAGCAGAAGGTGCCACGAAGGTCTCACCAACCTGCCACCTCCAGAGCATCATTCCAGCACTAAGCTGGAGGAGAGGTGGTGTCTACTGGTGAGCACAGGGGAATGAAGACAGACTGAGGAGGGGGACAGACCGTGGATAGATCTGGGGCACAAGGCAGGTGGCAAAATAAAACCATGAGAGGAGGAATGGGAGAAGCCAGTTGTTTCTCAGCCCGAGATAAATGATACCAGGGAATTTTACCCAGTGTATAGCAATGAAATGTTATAGGACAGAACTATTTTCTGTGTCTATCTATGGGTGTTTACATGTGCTTCGGTGCATCGATGCAGCTAGAGCTGGCACTAACAGGTAGTGATTTTCTTCATCTTCTTTTCAGTGTGACTTTCTTGTCCTGCTTCTTCTGCTTCACACCTGCTGGCCTGAAAACAGCAGTTCACCAGTTCAGATTTCACCATCAGCTTGGGTAGCTGTCACGTTGTGCTTATATAAAGGCTATGAAAGACTTCAGCTCTTCTGTTTAAATCAAAACTAAAATCAATCCTTTCTTTTCTTTTTTTAACAGATGACAACAAAACTGTGAACACAGGTAGGAAAATAATTGATGCATTCTAAGAAACTGTCAGGTGTGAAAAATGTTGAAGGCTCACCAACCCTATTACAGCTATGAGAAGGTGTTAGACAGCAGATTTATGTAGCAGCACCAGCACAGCGTAAGATGTACACAACAGAAATTAAGACAACTAAATTCTATGCAACTACTCCACATTTTGGTTTTGGTTTTTTTCCTTCTAGAAGCAGGGCTGCACCATCTGATCTGAAAAACAGCAGCTGACAGAGGGATGTGGGACAGGTCCTCCCAGACAGGGACTCTCATCAGCAATAGTCCCCTCACGGGGCAGTCTCTGCAGAGCTCTGGGTGGCAATAAAGGGGCAGAGCTGTCTTTTCTCCCCTCTTCCCTGGTTCTGGTGCTGACTTTTTTGCCCAGAAAGTAGATGAGATATAGATTTAAACAGTAACCCCACTTAAGGAGCTTCCCCTCTCCTGCCTTAGGCGTTTCACGTGACCATGAGCTTGTCTAGGTGCCCACAACACCAAAGGGCCAGTCAATGCCCTCTCCCCTGGTACCTGCCATGCATATGGTTGGCCAGGTCCATGCCCCCCACTTTGCATCATCCCAAGGATAGGTGGGTCCCTATAGCCATGCTCCTTTGTGAATCTGAACATCAATACCCCCCAAAAAAGTCTGGTTTTTAACTTTCCAGTATTTGGAACCAGGCTCAAAGAGATGAGGGCACTTTTCAAAGGCTATCTATGCTGGCTTCAGTGACTCCCTCTCTCCAACTCCCAACACTGCATCCTTTATCTTAAACTCAAAAGTATCCTGCCCTGATTAGGCTCAGGAAAAACACCCTCTTTTCCCATCCAGCTGTGGGTAAGTCCACTGAAGAGTATCTGCCATGTTGGTCTATAGTTAAAGCATCATGAGAGAAACCCAAACTTTTTCTGTAATGGCCTGAGGTATTTTTCTTTTAATCAAAACCAAAACAAACCCCCTGAAATGCATCAATTTCCTATTAGAACTGGAAATGTTCTGACACCCTATGATATTGCCTTTTCATTTCACTGTTCTGCTGGCATTTCAGAAGTTGCAAATGAAAAATTAGCGTTCGAAAAGTAGGATCTTCTTGATTGGAAAAACTTGTTGAAATTGCAATGGAAAGATCAGAACAACTTCATTAGTCTTCATTAAAAGAAATAAATGTTATTTCTATTCCTTTCACATACAATCATATATTACAACTATTAATATTGCCAGGACATTTCTTTTGTCCCAGAATTTAATGTATAAAGCTACAAACCTTCGTGCATGAAAAACAACTTAGGATCACCAGAGTGACGAGCAGTTCATCTTTTTTACGTTCATTAATTTTCTGTAAATAGAGCACAGTCGCTTTGCATTGTTTGCACTAATGGAGAGCTCAGAGCAGTTTACCCTGCTACTGCTTATCATTTATTTGGGTGATAATTTTAAAAAGCTTTTAAATTAAAATGATAAAGATGGTTAGGGGGGGAAAGATACAGCCTTTCAGCATGTTTCAAGTATGATAGATGAGCCCAGCAAAAAAGATGGTTCTCATTGAAGAGACGTGCCAGGGCTGGCTGCGCATCTCAAACAATTTTTCAATCCTCCTCCACCTCGTGTTGGGCATCTTGCCCAAAGCCATTTTGGAGCATAATCTCACCAGCCTCCTGCTCGTCCCCCATCATGGGGGCTCAGCTCCATCCAGCCCC
>WTSP01020630.1:0-63620 GCA_025331215.1 Actenoides lindsayi | reverse complement strand
ATAATGTGTATTTTTATGTATATATATATTTATTCCTTTTATATATGTGTATATAGAATAAATTTTATTTAAAGCATTCCCATTTTTAATACATATATGTAAAATAACGGGGCAAAGGCTTGTTTGTAGCTATTTGCTCTGCCCCATGACACAGCTCTGCTTCTACCTCCCCCAGCCTGGACAGAGAAGTTCTCAGAGCTGATCTCCTCTCACACCAGGGTTATAAAACTACACATGAGCTTTCCTTACCTAGCAAAGCGTGGTGGCTTGCCAAGCAGGAAGAGGGGTGTCCTCCTCCTGTTGTGTGTGCGTGTGCATACGTGCCCCTGCCATACCACACCATCCTTCATCTGCAGCTGTAGCACACTTTGGTTGATGAAGTGGGCTGGGGAACTCCGGGCTGACTGCTGACTGAAGCAAAACCCCAAAAGGATGTGGATTCTAGGTCAGGAGTGCACAAGAGTTGAAATGTTCTCAGTTGCTGCAAGCAGCGAAATCAAGCGCTGCTTCACACCCTACAGCACGTGAGCCTGGGGGAGAAGACTCTGTATGATTTATAGACCTATGTTTTATAGATTACAGTGTTTCTGTTCTTAACTAACGTAATTAATGTTTGTATTGTGCCTACATTCATATTTCATTGACCTATATCTCACTATATGACATTGCATAACATGCTGTGGCCAACAGGGTGTTTCTGCCCCATGGTGGATGTTGCACCCTCGCTCCCGGTCCCGTGACAAACTCCAGTTCCTTTCTGCTGGCTAAACTTGCATCCTGCTTTGGCTAATGCACCCATCCTGCTTGGTCTGTGCCCCTGCAGCCAGTGCTGGGCTCTAGAGACAGCACTAAGGGAAATGCTCTTTAACCATGGACCTGATTTTGCTGCTGCTTGTGCTGGGGCAACTGCCCTGATCAGGGCAAAACCCCAGAGTCCATCAAGATGCTGTACAGAGCATCTGGCTGAAAGCTCAGGGAGCCTGGCCCCTCCAAATCTGGGCTAGAAATAGCAAGGTAACTTATGGCAAAGGCATTGAGCACTCAGCTCTACAGGGAGTGGTTCATTGTGTTCTCTCTTGCTCTGAATAATCCTGCAGAGTTGGAATTTCAGCCATGTAGTTTATTTTCTCTGGCCTCGGAGCAGTTGCAAAGGTCTGAGAAGTGGGATGCTACCTTACAGGCATAATGGAACCTCCTTCCATGGGAAGTTGGTGGCACCTCCTGGAGACTGGAATTTTCTTTTCTAATTAGGCCCTTATGCTGCAGCCGTGTTGCTTTGTTAGGCAAGCTCTCTAATGGCAAAGATTTTGGAGGAGACTCAATGATGTGATACCCTGTAAGGTGTAAAGGATAGAAGGGGAAATAAATACACTGGATTGCTGTGCCCAAAGGGTAAACAGTCAATATTTAGTGCAAGAAACGAAACCTCCTCTCTTGCTTTCCTTCCACATGGACTTGATTAGGTGGTTTCATTAACAAAGCAAACAGCTTCCTGTCGTTGGGCTGTTCCTCAGAGTGGGGATGTAGGGAGCTGCCCAAGCCCGGAGCATGCAGGTGTGGGGTGAAGAGCAGAAAGCTGCCAGCACAAGTGGCTCCAGCCTCAGAGACCGATCTCCCCCTTTCAAACCAGCCTTGCTTTGTGTGTCTCTGAAGGTGGCAAAACAGCAGCGCCCGGGAGGAAAGCTCTCGCTAAACCGGTGTGTAACGCAGGGGATGGGAAGGGGTTGTCTCTGAGACACCAAGAAGACACACCTATTGTACAGGGGGGAGGACAGCCCTAACATCAGGCTTCGCCCTGGGGATAGTGGTGAAGCACAAGGCTGAAGGTTTGAACAGTCCTTCCTCCTCCTCAGGCACCAGTCGCTGGTGCTCAGCTTGGCAGAGCAGTGGTGATGTGCAAGGGAGAAAGCAGACCAGGCAATTGCTCCTATTTATTTACTTTCTACAAGGTTGGTACATGGATCTGGCAGTTGTAAACTAAGCCCAGAGGGATGGAAAAGTGAGGCCGTGTTGTTCCCAGCTGGGTAATGGGTTCCTATTGATTTGTTAGGAGCATACTGGTCCTGCTGGGGGGCTACTCATGATCCCCTTCTTCTTTTTGTTGTTGTCAATACAGAAGACAGCAAACACCTTGAATTGCCTGTAGTTCAGTTGCTGGGTTTGGAGAGGAGTTAGATGCCTAGCTTAGCAAGGCAGCCATGCCCAGTAGAAATGTTATTTCAGAGAAAGACCCTGAGCCCAGGCTCTCGGCCCCTTCTTCCAACTTCTCTAGTTTCCCAACTGATTCCGGAGAAATTGGTTTCTACCAATTGCCTCCGGCTCATCCCAAACAAGTTACAGGCTCACAGGGCACCTCCCTGGCACATGGCTGTTTCTCTGCCATTTGTAATAACTTGCAGATGTTGGAGTGATTGGTAACAGCTGGAGTTACAGCGTGGAAGGAGGAGCAGGGAGCCTTCATGGCTGTGGCACAGCCGTGCTGCTCCTGCTTGAAGTGGCCTTTTAATTGGGCAGCCTCGAGATGAAAGGACAGGATCAGCGCAACTCGGGGCTGAAACAGCTTGTTCCAGGAAACTGCTCTGAGGGCATTAGAGAACTATCCACAGGCCCCGAGCAGGATGGAGGCTTTGATACCTCGCAGCACCACTAAACCACACAGGAAACGGGTTGCAAGCCCTGCAGGGCTTACAGGAGAGATACAACAACTGCCTGTAACAAGTAATTGAAGAGTATGCTGCTGGTGGAACATAGCAGAGGAGAATTGCCACTAAAAACAACAACCCAGGAACCTAGTGGCAGAAAGGAGGAGAAAGAGAAGTGGTTTCTCTTGGTTACTAATGGCTGCCTTCCTAAATGTGCTCCTAGAGTACACGCTGAGATGCTGAGGTTAGGAGGAGGGTGTGAAGCTGAGATAGAGATACAAGTTGTCTACAGCTATTAATGACTGATTCCCTACCAGCATAGCTGTGGGTGGTCATTAATCAGAGAGTATTCAGAGCAGGGAGGGATTTGAGAGAGCACCAGTGACCAGACAGGGGCAAAGGTGAGCTGGTGGCAAAAGCAAATGGTCGAGGGATGTGTGTGTGTGCACCTCTGTAGCGAGGACTGTGTCAATGCAGAGCTGGAGAGGAGGTTCTGTTACCAGCTTTGTTCCCTTTCTGGGTTCAGGGAGCTGCTCCCTGCTGTGGGGCAGGGGTGGGTGAGATCCCTGTAGCCTCTCCTTGGAACCTGAAACTAGTTTAAGGTGAAAATAAGGGATCCACCAGAGAAAAGAAAGAGCTTCCCCTGTGGCTCTTACCTGGCATTGTCATCTTCACAACTCGAGCATAAGCCAAGGCATGGCACTCATAATGTTTCTAGAAGGAGTTTCAAGTCTGAGTATATCCCACAAAGGTGACTCCCTGGCCAGCTGCTTTGACAATGGACTACAGAGAGCTTGGAAAATAGTAAAAGTTTGCCACAAGCAAACTCAGAAGAAAATGGTTTAAATAAAGGTGCTTCTGTCAGTCCTGCCCACCTCCTCCCATTAGAGTGTCCTCAGAGCAATAAGCTTGGTTTACCAACAAACAATTATTTATTCCTATTGCTATCTTACTGTTAAAACCTTCTCAATTCAGATGGTGCAGTTAAGTCACAAAAGACCCTCCCCTGAAGTCAACAGGAAGAAAACTCAGGCTTGAGGAAGCTGTGGCCTGCAGTGCAAAATGAATCCCAAGGATGAATTTTTAATTTAGGGGCATTTTCACGGCCTATTTTAATGGTAATTTCTCTAATTTTACCTCATCTCTAGGAATATCAAAGTCCTTGAATGTTTTCTGAAGTTCTTCTTTCTGGATGTTGAAGAGAAAGAAACTTTGTGGCTTCAAACTTGTTAAAATCGGTATTATCCCCACCTATGTCCAGCAGTTGAAAGGCATCACATGCCAGGGGATGAACAGCTTTTCAAGACGGTTCTGGTTCGGGGCAGAAAGGTTTAGAACCATACGATAAGCACTGATTTCCTGCATGGAAAGGATATGTGGAACACCAGCCAGAGACTAAAGGTGACCTTCCACTCATTGCAGCTTCAGGAAATACCAAACCCCTGGTGCTTCCTGCCATGGAGCCACGTGGGCTGCTGCCGGCTGCCTTTGGGCTGTGCCAGGGAAAGCTACCAACAGCCAGCCGAGCTCCAAGGCTGCTTTGTGAGGTCCTTTCCCATCTCTCCTGTGTGCTGAATGACTTGCAGGGCTACATCCCACAGCTGGCTCCTCTTTTTCCTCCCTCCACAAGTCCTGCAGGCAGCAGCCCCGAGTGCTCACCTTCAGCTGGGTGGCTGGTGCAGAGCAGAGCTGCAGGTGATACCCAAGAGCGAGGCTGAGCTCTGGGGGTGACTCTGGCTTTACCAGCCCTCTCCCTTACCGCAGTCTGCTGCTCTCACTGCTTTTCCCTGAAAAGGCACCAGCCTCTTCTCGGGGCTGTAGGTGATGCCAAGGGGGCTGAAGAAGGGCATCAGCATGTGCTGCACCTACAAGCTAGCAGCAACTGATGGGTGAAAACAAATGCTTTGATGATATATTCCTCACAGGTATACGCCAAGAGCTTGTTTTTTTCCAGAATTAAGATGGACAGCCTGAGCTAGGAGGAGTATTTAGATGGTTCTTGCCTCGCTAAAGGTTCAGAACTGGATCAATCTCAGGAGAGCAAGGTTGGCATTAACAGGGGGGCTGCTTGTTTCCCTGCTTTTCTTTTCTATGCAGCAGCATAGACTCAGGGCCCACTCCATCCCATGTGTACCATGCGTAAAGGTCAGCTCCGGTGAGCTGCTTCCCTTTATGGGGGTGTTGGACGCTGCAAATGTCCCTGTACCAACTCCAGGACCTTCAGGGCACACACCTCAGGGGGCAGGAGGATGAATGCCACCATTTAGAACTCTTTAAAGCAAGTCCTCCCCCTCACATTTTGGTCCAGCAAATCGAACAGCGGCATGATCTGGTCCTGTTTTCAGGTCAGTCACATAACAGAGAAAGCAATAAACCTGCAGATCTGGAAAACAGTGAGCTCTCAGGCATCGTCTGCACAGAGCTGCGAGCGATAATTAGAAGGATTTATTTTATTTTAAATGCCCACTGATCCCAGACAGGTTGCACAGGCAATTAAAACACAGTAGCAGACAAGAGATACTGCTCAGAATTAATAGACAGTATTAATAAGGTTGCCTGATTTATGAAAGGGGCATATGTGATTTCTGCATGGAAGGCCATGTTGGAGTGCTCATAGTTTTCTGACTTTCTTCTCTTCCACCCCTCCCCTGGAGGAAGAAAAGACATTTCCAACAAAGCAGAAATAATTGGAAAAGGACCCATTTTACTTTTGGAGGTGTCACTTTTAACTCACTAGCAATTATTTTTAGTCTGATTTAATCTTCTCCAGTGCAGTGGAAGAGCCAAACCTCCCGATCCAGCATTTCCCTCAAACTTCCCCAAGTATGAACGCAGAAGACAAATAGTCCCTGTGAAAAAAAATAAAATCAACTCTGCAGCCTGGTCTGATTCCGCCACCCTTAAATATCTGCCAGTGGAGTAAATCCATGGGAAGAGGTGTCATTTGAGCTGGAGCACCGTGGGGGTTTTGCAAAACCATGGGAATAGCCTGAAGAACTGCAGGCGGGAGGTGGGGAAGCTGCGAACCAGGAGATGGGGGGGTTGCAAACAGCCTCATGTGGAGGATACTATTGGCAAGAAACCCACCTGCTTTCTACCACGGAGCACGATCGGTTTATGGGAAGGATTACATGATGAGGTTGCTGCAGTGCTGAGGAATTAGCTTCAGTGAGCCAGAAATCCCCTCTCGCCCCATGTTCCTGGCATCTCGCTTGCACAGCTGTGAAGATCTCCTTTAGGGCTGGCCTGGGTTTTTCCTGTGCCGACTGTCTGGCCGTTGTGCCAGGACGTGGTGATCATGTCTGTACAACACTAGCAAGCCTGACCTGGGGGCTTCACGTGCTGCTGGCGTGCAGAGGACAATAATACCATAAAATCAAACGGGCTTTGTAGGCTCTTGAACCCTTTTCTGTGTCATAAACAGGGAGGGAGGCAACAGTAGAGGGAAGGGGAAAGGGGTGTCTTCAGTAAGAGCTGAAAATGCCTTTCGGTGGTGCTGCATGGCCCCCCGAGCTGTACATATTTCAGAAGCTGATGCAGGAGTAGCCAGCCCACGTAACCTCCCAGAGCAGCCAGGGCACGACCAAGCAGGGAGGACGTTGTGATACATGTGGCATCTGAAAGCTTCCTGGGATATTGCCAAGCGCTTGCATTAACCAAGCTGCTAGTTAATTAGTATTGCAGAGCGCTGCGTTTGCTGTAACATCTGAAGCCCACTATTTGTAATGTCTGTGATCTCCAGTTCTCAATCCTAAGTGCGGCAGCTTTCTCTGTATCTGTTTTCTAAACATTATGTAGGGCCTGTAATTTTAGAGCATTAAGTCCAATCTCATTTTCAGAAGCACTCACCACTCAGGTAAGTCTTTCAATGAACATCCAGGGTCTGGAAATACTCTGCCGGTGCCGCAGGATTTCTTACTGACAGCTCTTCATTTAAAAGCAGATGCTGCACAGAACACCCAGATTTCAGCTGCGTCTCTGTTGGCCTTGGACAATCAGCGAAGCAGAATTAGCACCATGGCCATGACCCCTCACAGAAGGAGCTAATGAGAAATCACCAAGCCCAGAAGTTCTCCAAGCAAAACACTGAAGTTTCACCCGCATCACACATCAGGGGGGAGTGTGCAAATGCACCCCCTCTCCTGCCTCCACCCTCGGCTCGTTAATGGGACGGGTCCCATATGTGGGGCAAAATACACGTGCTGGTGTGAGTGGTGTTGGTATCACTGAGGTCTGCACGGACAACCATCGACCACCAAGTCCTCAACTGCAAGCAGAGATACTGTGAAGCGAGGCTGCATCGTCGGGCATTTCCCCTAGATGTCCCCATTTAATACTCGATTTCAAGTCGGTATTCAGAGGATTTGAAGTTTTGCCAGGGGGAGGGTGAAAACCTTCACACTTGACACCAGATGGGTCACATCTTCTCTAAAACAAAGTCATGGTGGGTGCCCACGGTGCTGATACACTCGAATTTCTGCTGCTGGGAGGTTTAAAAATATTTGCCTTCGGCTGTTCGCACACGAGATGAATGGGGAGAAGGAGGAAACACCCCTCTGTTGCCGAGGTGTGAAGGATCAAGTTTTTACACTCGCAGATGAGTCTCTTTGCTCGGTCCCCAGCAGCGCAGCCCATGAGGTGAAGCACAGCCCATGAGGTGAAGCACAGCCCCCGCAGTCATGCTGGCCATGCTTCTGTCCCAGGCTGGAACATGACAGCAGCCACTGGGGAGTTTCAGAACTTTCCCTCCAGATCTTCAATGTTATTTGGATTTATCATCATCCTCTGATGCTTTGTCCTCCTCCTTGCTGTGCTGAAGAGGGGGCAGTGGTGATGAGATAGGTGACTCAAAATATGTCAGCCAAAGAGTGACAGTGAATGGACTGAAATCCAGTTGGTGGCCAGTCACAAGTAGTGTTCTCCAGGGCTTAGTACTGGGGCCAGTTCTGTTTAGTATCTTTATCGATGATCAGATGAGGGGATCGAGTGCACCCTCAGTAAGTTTGAAGATGACACCAAGTTGGGCAGGAATGTTGATCTGCTGGAGAGTAGGAATGCTCTAAAGAGGGATCTGGACAGGCTGGATCAATGGGCTGAGGCCAATTGGTATAAGGCTCAACAACGCCAAGTGCTGGATCCTGCTCTTGGGTCACCACAACCCCAGGCAATGCTACAAGCTTGGTGAAGAGTGGCTGGAAAGCTGCCGGGTGGAAAAGGACCTGAGGGTGTTGGTCAACAGGCAGCTGAAGATGAGCCAATGTGTGCCCAAGTGACCAAGGCCAACAGCATCATGGCTTGGATAATAGTGTGACCAGCGGAGCTAGGGAACTGCTCATCCTCCCGTACTCTGCGCTGATGAAGCTACACCTCAAATATTTGGTTCATTTTTGGGCTCCTCACTACAAGAAAGACATTGAGGTGCTGGAGCATGTCCAGAGAAGGGCAATGAAGTTGGTGAAGGGTCTAGAGCACAAGTCTAATGAGGAGCAGCTGAGGGACCTGGGATTGTTTAGCCTCAAGTAAAGGAGGCTCAGGGGAGACCTATTTGCTCTCCACAACCCCCTGAAAGGAGGTTGTAGCCAGGTGGGTGTCAGTCTCTTCTCCCAAGAAACGAGCTAGGACAAAAGGAAGCAGCCTCAAGTTGTGTCAGGGAAGGTTTAAGCTGGACATTAGGAAGTTTCTTCCCACGGAGTTTGTCAAGCCCTGGAACAGGCTGCCCTGGGAAGTGGTGGAGTCACCACCCATGGAGGTACTGAAAAGCTGTGTAGATGCGGCTCTGAGGGGCATGGCTTAGTGGTGACATGGCCGTGCTGAGTTAATGGTCCGGCTGATCTTAAAAGCTCTTTTCCAACTCGAACGATTCTATGATTCTGTGACTCCCTGCCGCGCTCAGAGGCACGGCTGACTGGTGGGGCCAAGCCGAGCCGGGCTGTCCCACACGGCGCTGTGCCGAGCCGAGCCGAAACGAACCGAGCCGGGCTGTGCCACACCACGTGCGCCGAGCCGGGCTGTGCCGCATGGCGCTGCACGGAGCCGTGCCGTGCCGTGCCGTGCCGGGCGGGGCGGGGCGGGCCGGGGGGCGGTGGCCGGGCCAGCAGGTGGAGCGGCGCCGGCGGGCTGTGCGCTCTGCGCGGCTGGGGGCGGCCCCGCTGCCTCCTCGTCGCTCCCCCGGGCGCGCAGCGGCTCCGTCCTCCCCCGGGGCAGGGAGCGGGAGGCGGCTGCCGGCGGCTCCTCGGCGGCCCCGCTCGGGTCCGGCATGGCTTTCGCCAATTTCCGCCGCATCCTGCGCCTCTCCACCTTCGAGAAGCGGCGGTCCAAGGAGTACGAGCACGTCCGCCGCGACCTGGACCCCGGCGAGGTGTGGGAGGTGGTGGGGGAGCTGGGCGACGGCGCCTTCGGCAAGGTCTACAAGGTGGGTCCGCGGCCGAGGGGCTCCCGGGCGGGGGGTGCTCCGCACCTGCGGCTCCGAGCGGTGCCGGTGGTTCCTCCCGCACGGCACGGGCTCGCGTGCGGGCGTCCCTCTTGCTAAAGCGACCTGGAAACCGACTGCGGGGAGGAGAATCCCTGCGGGACCCGGGGCCGGCTCCGCACCTCCCGTGCTGGGAAGGAGAGGGGCGGGGGGGTAAAGACAGTGGGTCAGCTGGGGGTGTGGGAGTGCCTGGGGCAGGAGAAGGGAGGGAGAGAAGCTGGTGGTTTCGCTTTTTTTTTCTTTTCCCGTTAAATCGCCTCTTTCCAGAGCGATGCTTTAGTAAGGCGACGAGGTGTTCCTTGCCAAGCCTGTCGGTGCAATGAATGGAGGGAGATTTCTTGGAAGTCGGCGGTCTCGGGGCTGCCTCCAAGTTTTGCGAGCCTCCAGGGGTGACATTATTTGTATTCCTGTGGTCCTCGCCGGCAGGAAACTCAGAGCGAGAAGAGGAGCCCAGCTCCTTGGAAGCAGGGATGTGTCCAGTGCTATGAATATTTAACCTTTCTGTTAAAGGATGGGGGGTTTAAAGACCGAATATTCACTGTACTTTGCACTCCAGAACAGCAGTGTTCTTGCTGGCTCTGGAATACTCGGGTCTCCTGTGCATGGTTGAGAGGAAGGAGGGTTTTGGTTGGGGCTGGCTGGAGGAGCAGGTTGGGGATCCCTCTTCCCTTGGTGACCTGCTGGGCAGCTGGTTTTTGAGGGTCTCGTTAGATCATTTGTGAAGTTACTGCCTTTTCAGAATTGAGAAATGAGTAGTACTAAGGAGAAGGCCAGGAAGGGAGCTGCTTGGCTGCAGGTCAGGACAGAGGGGTTTTATTGCAGTGTCCTGGGATTTGTTGTATTTATTTGTTGTCTCTATCATGTTATTTGATAGACACTTTCAGAAAAACCTGGGCGATAAGTATCCATTGAGTGGAAATCTTTAGTGAAAAATCCTATTTTTTAATAAACTACAGTTCCTAAAAATCTTATTTAAATCCCTAACATATTTATCCTCCCAGAAGAAGCAGCAGCAGTACCAATCAGTGCTTCTGCTACAGTTTACTTGGTGTTGTGCATTGGAACCCCATTTGGGTATAGGAATGTTCACTCTTCTCCTGGAGAATTATTTGTGTAGGTTTCTCATACTATGATAGGAAGAAGGTAAAACATTGTAAAATAAGTTAATAGGCTTCTGAGACAATGAAAACTTAGAAAAATAACTAATTTAAATACTTTCTATTTTAAACATGTGTAACATAACCAGAGTAGAGAACTTTCAGAATAAAGCTACTTTATACGTGGCTGGTTTGTTGTGGGTTTTTTTTTTAAGTCCATTGTCATATCTGAATACTCTGATAGTGTTATTACTGGTGTGAGGCTGGAGTTAATAGTAACTTTTTGTACTGTAGGCTAAGGATGCCAGCCTATCAGGTGATAACATCTCCTCATCTCCAGCTACTTCCATCACCTTTGATCCCCATTTTGACCTAGATGAGAATGTCAGTCATAGCAAATGACACGGTGAAGACCACATGTTTATAAACAGAAGCTCACTCTGTCTATAGCTAGTACATTGAGGCAACTCTCTGCTTTTGTGATGTTTTAAAGTGGTTGGTTGGTGGTGGGGGTTAATGTTGTGACGGAATCAAATGGTTGTTTTATTATTCTTGGTAAAGTTTTAATTCTTATCTACTGTGATCTCTCCTCCTCCTCCTGTTCTCCATCCCGGTTGGCAAACGGACATGGCTGGTTTTTGAAGGGCTCTTGTGTGAGGTTTTGTTTGTTTGTTTATGAATCCAAAATTATTTGGGTGCCACGTAACATACAGCCTTATTTTAGGTAATAGCCAGTAGCATTGTTGCAGAAGCATAATTTCTTGTCGTGCTTAAGATTTAACTTGCATATTGACTGCCTTTGTCTTTCTAAAGGTGAAGCACTACCCTAGGTGGTGATGCATATAGGATGGAGATGTGAAAGAGTCTTGCCCTCTCATAATGCTCACCTGTCAAAAGAGCCCCAAACAAACCAACTAATCTGCTTGCGCTCAAGGAGAATGTAGGTGGCCAAGATGCAGTGAACAATTTTAATCGTTCTTTTGAAGTCACTTTAAAGTCAACTTGCTTCTCACACAAAAGCAGTGTTTAGAGCAAGCTCAGCGTTTGTATGGCTGTGAGAGCTTCAGGATGTTTGAATGAAGTTCCTGCCAGTCTTCCGCCCCTTTTCCACACACGGAAGCGCAGGGAGGTGATATAATCTGCCTGTGCCTGCATCCTGCCCTACATACCATGTATGTTTTACTTGCTTGAAGAGCCTGTTGTCACTTCTGTGTACAAATCCCAAAGGATGGGATTTGTACACAGAAGAGTCTGACCTGGGAGAATTTAGATGTGGATAGAAGAAGCAGCGTGCTCTTTTTAGTAAGTTTTGTTCTTATGAGACCAGATTTGATCAGGAGGAAGGAGGACTGGGCTGGGTGATGGTTTTACTGGGAAGTGTTAGTGCCCTGCAGAACACTGCAGGGACCTGTGTCTCTGACTCCATGTGCACTCAGCTCAGCAAACTTCAACTAGTTTGACACGATGTTTTCTGAAGTAGGACAGGCTGATTTAAACATTTATTAATTAAAAATATTAATATCTATAGTGGAACCTGAAATGTATACAGCAGAACTTAAGAAACCTGCAGCCAGTGGAAACTACTGCAATTTCCCTAATTTTATACAAAGACTTTTTTTCAGCAAAACAGGACCTGGTTATGTGAGTAAACAGTGAAACTTGTTGCAGAGGGTAATGAAGCTGAAAAGTAGGAAGGGGGTGGGGAGAAACTGTTTCTTCCTAGCTCTCATTCTATTAATGTCTAGGGTTTGACAAGTCCAGTAAGGTATGTTAAGGAAGTGACAGCAGCCCATAGATAGCACCGCACTGCATGCCCAATACACTTTGTTACCCACCTCATCCAAAGCTCATTAAATCGATGATCTCAAATCAGTCGTTAGGCCAGTAGCTGGAAGCTGTGACCAGTATGAGCTAGCCTGGGATGGCCGCAGCACCTCCAGGGTTGTGGGCCTGTAAAGTTACAAGTTCCTAACTCACAGCCTTGAAGAAAGCAGAGTTATTTTTCTTCAAAAACACAGAATCACAGAATAATTGTGGTTGGAAAGGACCTCCTAGATCACCAAGTCCAACCATACCTACAAGAACAAAGAACACCTAAATACACCTAAGATACAATTCGTAAAATAGATCATTGTGGCTTTATTGGTTCAAAGGTGATACCTGTTTGTGTGTGCAGGAGAAGTGGTCATGGTGCCCCGGGAGCTGCTCTGCTGAAGCAAAGCCATGCTGACCTCGGGGCCGTGCAGATGCTCAGAGCCAAGCCAGCAGTGCAGGTTGCTGTGGGCTGGATGCTTGGAGATGGGAATCGCATCTCAGTCCTGCAAAACCCATTAGCTGGTGTGGTATTTACTGTTGCAGGTAGCTGCATTAATGTCGGTGGGAACAGATATGCAAGGGCTCTTCTGGGCATTGAGAATTCTCGAGCTAGCAGGGGGTGGACTGGAGCTTACAAAAGCGTGGGCTCTGCTGGATGAAGCCTTGGGACTCGCTGCCTTTCTCATGATGGGATTGTTTTGCTGTGCTCGTGCCTCTTGTGAAACGCTATCTCCCCTTCCCAGTACGCGCTGATGGGGGACACTGGGTCCCCGATAAGGCTTCCTTCTCGCAGGGTGGGGACAGGCTGTCGGTGTGTGGGCTGCCCACAGCCCCCGGTGTGGCTGCAAAGGGGTTTGTTCACTTGAACTCGCCTTCAAACGGCTCTTCGTGACAGCTCCTAGAGAGAGAACGCTGAGCCCCACGCCACAGCCACTCACAAGTGTGCCTTTTATGTTGTTGTTCTCCTTTCTTCTTAACATACGGTTTAAAAAGCCGAATTTGGGTTATCTGCTCTATTATGGGGGTTTCAATGCTGTACACACTGCGGACTATAAATGCTCTGTTTTGAAATTTGGGTGATAAAAGGCTAATTGTTAACTGTTGTGCAGCTGGCTGGTAAGCCTGGCACTCACTGTGATGGGCACGTTCAAAGGCACGAGACCATCCCTGTCACTCACAGACCTCTGCGCTCTCCAGCCGAACCCACACTGCTCTCGCTTTGCACGAGTTGGCTCAGCTTTTGTCAGTTTGATCCATGAGGGATTTAACATGTAATTCCTGGAAAGGGTGTCACAGAGATGCTAATTTGCTGGGTCAGCTCAAAAAAACCCCAAACAAAACCAAAACAGAAACAACCCAGAGGAAGGGAAAAAAAAAAGGGGGGGGGGAACCTTAAGTTGATTGTAACTATGTCCACAGCAAAATAATAAATTAAAAACCAATGGTAAGATCAAATCATGGTCTTAGCCCTTAGAATAGCTGTAGGGTTTTCTTAAAATGCTTCAGCTGGGGAGAGCAGGGGAATGGGAAGACACCACTCCTTTACTTGCAGAGCAGTGGCCCGACAATATTAAAGCTGGTTAAACTTTAAACTCGATGTTCACTTTAAACTCACTGAAATGTGTGATGCTCCAGCACTGCTGAAGTCCAAGTGAAGCTTGTCCTGCGCTCTGCGGAGCCATGGCTGTATCTGTGTGGCAGGGGAGAGAGCGATAGCTCTCCATGGCCTAAATATTTTGATAATGACTTCAGTGTCATGGCCCAGAGCTTGGCAATGCTGCTGAAAGTGGGAGCTGTGGGCAGCTGCGTGGAAGAGAAAGCTTAGATGAAGTCTTTGAGCTTTGTACCCCCAAGCACGTGGCAATCGTTACTTCTCAGAAAAATTCCTGCCCAGCACGTCTTGTGATTTTTTTAATTATTTTTTTCCTTGAGCATGCAGTTTCCTTGGGGAAAAAAAAAGGGAAATTTTATTTATTTATTTTATTCTTACCTTGGGGGTGCTGCAATCTGCAAATCAGGGTTTCTCCCCACGGCTCTCAGATCAAAGCCACATTCACCACTACACTGTGTGGCCCTGGGTGCCCAGGGTGCTCTGCCTACCTGCAGTGGGTGGCTGGGCTGCCCTCCCATCTGCCAGCCCTGCTCAGCCTGAAATCTGGGGTGAAAAGGCACTTTATGAAGAGCAAAGTCACTTAAAAAATTATTCCTTAAAATAACAAAGTAGCGGTTAGATTTTAACAGACTTGCCTCTGGAAGGCAGTGGGGAGCGCGTGGGTTAAGTGCTGCAGAACACGGGCACGTGAAGTGCTGCCCTGCTCAGTGTGGCCCGTCTGGTTCAGTGCCCGGGCCAGAGCATCCTCCTGGGCCAGAGCTGCTTTGCTCCCATCGAAGGGTGGAGCGTGCAGTTGTGTTGGGAGCCGTGTCTGTGTGCTCTGCCTCCGGGCTGGGGGTTTGTAAGGGATGCTGTGCCCCTTGTGAAGAGCAGAGCTATGGCACTAGTGCTGCTGGGGTTGGATTAACTGACTCCTATCTCCTGGCTATGGAAAAGCAACTCACTTCCACTCCCTGAGTGTCAGCGCTTCAAAACAGAATGCTCTTCACATCCAACACGTGGAAATCTTCCCGACACTTTCCCTTCTTGTGCAATTCCCTGATACCTACTTATGCTTGGGTCCTTATGGCTCATGTCCTTATTTAACCAACCAAAATATTTCTGTGTTATTTCAGTAGGCAGGAGAGACAGCGAAGGAAGTTGTGCCCCAGCAAAGCCAGATGATGCCTGTGGACCTCTGCTGTGGGCATTGTTGAGTTGCTGCCTAGTGTGAAAATGCAGACAGACAGACACACACACACACACTACCAATGCCTCTCTAAGCCCCATTTTCTGGCTCTTGGGCATAGTAGCCATTCAGCCCACTGCTCAGGCCTTAGCTCTCTATGTATTTTTTTCCAGTCTTGTGGCATTGACTGAATGAAGGCGAGGGCAGGAGTGCCTCCCTTGAAGCATCTCACTCTTCCAGGGGACCAGTGATTTCAAGGATGTTTTTGTGCTTACACGTTCTAGGCCTATGTATTCTAAAGATGTCAGATCCATGTGCATCTTTCCTTTCTTCAAACTTCACGTGGGTATTTGTTCACTTCTCACACCCACCAGGACCATGAGGTCCACTTGTTTTCTGTAGATGGGTTATAGTGGGACATACCAGCAAAGAAGCCTCTTGTTCTTCTGGCCACTGCTGCTGTGTTTGAGTGCAAGGTCTGAAACATTGCATGGAACTTTTCTGCTCCTTGACTAATGTACTTCTGCGTGGGCTTATCTCTCACCTCCTGCTGCTGGGCTGTTGCTGGGCTTTTAAGGCAAGAAAAGGTGTATGTGCCATGCTTTGGTCACACTTTTTTTTGACACATCCTCCTTGGCCATCTCTTGAGCTGATGTTACTTTCCCTTGCCTCTAGCTTGTAAAACCAAAGGAAGGTGTTTCTGGTGTTCTGTTGGTTTTTTTTAAATAACACTTTTTGACTTGTTTTGCAAGCCACTTCCACTTCCTCCTAGCCCTTGCAGAAGCGTTGCCAGAGCAGCAACACTGGCCCAGCCCAGTACTGTTGGAGCCCTGCCCAACCTGATGCCCGTGGGATGGACCTTGGTGGGGGCAGCTGTGTGTGCGCCCCAGGGCTGTGCCAGCCCCACTGCTGCTCCTCTGCCCTTTTATCACCAACTGCTCTGCTGGGTGGTACCAAGGGCTGAATTCAGCATTTCAAAAAACAAACCCCAAACCAACCCAAACAGGCTTCGTTAACAGTGACACACTGAAGAGGCTTCAAGGGGCTTGTTGGGCATGGAACTCATTGTAGCCCCCATTGATTATTTGACAATAATATGAGCACTGACTCAAGCCCGTCTATTCTGTGTTTGTTTATTGATGCAGACAGCTTAGGCAAAGTTCATTGTAAGGGAATTAATCATTACGTAATCCCTGAGAAATATGTAAGTGAGCAGTTGTTTGCGTACAAAGGCACACAACAGGAGTATGATGTATGGGGGGGGGGGGAGGGGAAGTCAGAACTATCAACCCCCAAATGAAGCATCCACTGAAAGTACAAGGATTTTTAATCCTGATTCTCTAACTCTGCTAAATCTGGAGCATCAGCTTTCCTGGCACAGAGAGAAAGCTCACAAGGATGGGAAGAGTAGCTTACATCAAAAATATGGTGGCATGATATGGCAGACCAGCTTAAAATTGGCCCTTGGCTTGGTAAGGTACTCTAGGAAAGCAAGCCTAGAAGCGATCAGAGCTATCTCTTCTTTCTGCTAGCGGGTGAGAGTTCACAAAGGGTTTTCCTCTGCCTCACCTAGAAACTGGCCATGCCTTTGGCAGTCCTGCCCAAGGAAGGACCAAACAATCCAGCCTTCCGGTAATGTGTACTTTTAAAGGCTTAAAATAGTTACTGCGTTTGTCACAATCTCGATTTCATAATAGCTGGGAGGGTGAGTCACAGGCAAATGCCACACAGCCTCTTCTGTCACCTGAGCAGGCACTTCTCACCCCTTAAATCCATAAACTGAGCGACAGTTTCTCCATTCCTCTGACCTTCTAGGAGCAATCCTACTCATCCCCCATTCCGTGGTATTCCCGGTGTGTTTGGCAGCATCATGTCCATTACCTGCCTTGCTCAAGAGGACTCCAGCAAGATCCTTTGCTTTGTATCCTGCTTGGCTCCTGCCGTGGCTTTGTGGAAGTGGCTTACTGGATAACTTTTATTTGATATATTTTCCGTGGAATGCACGTTCCATCCCTGTTTCTGCATAGACCTGTCAGCTGTGGTCTGTGCCATGCGGTGATTTGCATAAAGACTGGTAGTGGCCATAAGAGCTTTTTAGGTTTTAAATGCTAAGGCTATAATGAATCTAATGACAATTCAGCTGTACATCCCAGGCACTACGCAGGCAGCTCTCTGCTACTTTTTTTTTTTGTGTGTGTGCTAATTAGCACTCCCGGGACAAATTATCCATGGCATTAAAATGCCCAGGATTGGAGGAGCTAAAAGACGGACCTGGTTGCCTGCTTTTGACTGACCAACTATAGGCTGTAGAATGGCATCAAACAGCTTCTGTTCGTGGGATTTTACTGTTTGGGCGGTTCTTTCACTTCTGTCCACAAATTTTGCTAGAAAAAGTGGGAAGCACCATGAATTCCTCAAAGGCTGCACGTTTGGGAGTGTTTTACCTGGGAACATGCACTCACTCTCCATCTCTGCATTCTCTACATGGACCTTTGCTGGGTTGGAGAGTCTGTAATTAGGTTGGAGTTTGCAGAAGAATTTGCATTTCAGTTCATGTATTTTGCAGGATTTCATTTCAAATGATGTGGCTATCTAACAAATTCACTGTTGGTGAATCATCATTGGGTGCCCTCTTGACAGCTCTTGGTTTTCTCCCTCTATTTCACTGTCTCTTTCTTTGGGATTTAAAGACAAACAAAACACCTACTATGAGAGAAAAGTTTTTGTTTCCCTTGCCACAAGATGAGGGCATGACCCCCAGTGAAGCTCAGGGTAGAGGTGAAGCTTTGGAGAGGTTGGGAGTGACCCTTTTCTTCCATCCTGCAGCTCTTGGAGAGCAAGCAGAAGAGGTGCTGCCTCTACTCAGCCTTGTGCTGTGTGTCCCCTTGCTGTGAGGGGTATCGTCCAGGCCTGCAGGTTACAGACTTGGAGATGCCAGTTCCTTCTGCCTAATTGCTAGCTTGGCTTTTTGAGGTCAGAGCACTCTGCGTTTTGCTTTGTGCTAATGTCTAGCGGCAGATTCTGATCTATTGCACAAAGATCAGCAGAAATCAGGAAAGGGCTTTAAAACCTAAAGCATCATCTCATGCCTGAGATGTCTGAAACCAGCTCGCAGGGCTGGCAATGTACGCTTTTTGGCCTATTCAGGATCCAAACAAACCTTCCTGGAAGAATCTCTCTGTAGTAATACATTGTGTGCAGGAAAATGCCCGCAGAGAAGCTGCAGGAAATTGCCAGCCGTGGGTTACAGAGACTGCCCGCTGTACTTGGCCAAAGCCTGACGCTGCCTGTGAGGCTGGCTGGCTGTGAGCAGCTTTCAGAGCTGGCTGGCTGCTGCCAGGGGCTGTGATGCAGCCGTCTGCCTGATGGCCAGCAGCTGCCATTCCCAGGGAGGATGCGGGGAACGTGGCTGTAGCTTGGTGTCAGGGCTGGAGGACAAGCAGACGGAGAGAAAGGGAAAGTGGAGAAATGGGCAGAAGCTCCTTGGATTTCCAAAGCTCTTACGATGACAAATGTGATTTGCTGAGCTCATGCCCACCCCAGCCAGGTTTGGGCTCAGATGGGCCACAGACAACTCGGGAGGGGATCAGCTGTCCACGCTGTATGAGTGTTGGTCCTCTCAAAGGCCAGCCAGCCACCTCTCCACAGTGCAGTGGGCGATTTTCCAAAATCTCCTACTGATCTTGTGGTCTTGGGTTGAGGGGTGGCAGCATGGATGCCAGGGTCACTCTTCCGAGGCTTGGGGATGAGGGCAGCTTGGTTCAGATCTGTGGGTGGGATGTGGTGCCGTGGGGGGCTGGGGCACGCTCCGCTCCTGGGCTTTTTTAGGTGCCTGCAGGGCCCCAGCATCCTGGAAGGGCTGAGCTGGCTGGGACCCTGCCGGTGGGAAGTGTGAGATGGCTGACCTCCAAGGGAAGCCCCACCTCTTCTCACAATATTTACTTCCCCTCCTTGGACCTCTTCCAACGCCATAAGTGCAGAGCAAACACAGTGGGGCACTTCTTGCTCCGATTTGGAAGCGCTGCGCTTTTCCCCGTTCTTGCTCTGCTCCGCATCCCCCCCTGCCCCACTCTGCCTGCCCTCCTATGGTGGCAGTTTGGTAAGAAACAAACCAACCTGAGGGGAAAAAAAACCCAAACAAAAACCACCTTAATTTCTTCTACAAACCAGCATGAGCTGCTGTCCTGCATTTGGGCAGCAAGCCCAGATGGAAGTGGGTTTGTCCCCTGTGGTAAAGACACAGCTGTCCGTGCCGAACTCGTGCGAACGCTGCAAGTCCTCAAAACCCAGCAGGGTCGGGGTCCCTTATTTTCCTCCCCCCATTGTATGGTTTTCCCCTTATTTATCCCGCCCCCCCCCGCCCCAGCCTGCTCGTTTGTGCACAGCTATACTGTCGCCTAAGCGATATAGAACTGTTCAGCAGGGCTCGTGGTGTTTATATCCGGAGTTAATCCTCCTGTAAGCTCCCGCCTAGGTTTTTCCAAACACGGATATGTAAACTGCAAAGCAGCAGGAAGGGTCACAACTGGAGGTTGCTGAGCTCTTCTGGTGATAATATCCACAGTAGGACTTTCTCCCCTGGGGGGAGAGGCAGTGGGTGTGATGGAAGGAGACTGGAATCATGCCGCGGGGGTCTCCCCTGTGTCAGTGGGGAGCAGAGTGGGTGGGCTATAGGGATTTCTTCTGTCCCTTGATCTGCTCATTCAGTGAGCTTCTAGGAATGGTGGGGAGCTCCTCAGTCATCTTGCCCCCTCTCCCAGCATATGACATAGTTCATGTGAAGCCAAAAGGGCATTTGTGAGACAGCCTGCACACAGGGCTTCCCTGTGAGCTGTGTCACACGCTGGGAGAGGGGTGTGGATTTGGTTGGATTGTCTCTGTAGTCAGGACTTCTATTAAATGGAGCTATCACCTATGCTATTAACAGTGACCCTCTGTACACTGAGGATTTCTTGCTTCCATTTTTTTCATACTACAAACAATAGGATACATCTCCTTTTCTAAAAGCTGCTTTCTCCCCAGGATGGGAAGTGGTGTTTGTATCGGGGACTGGAGGGAGGACGGAGGAGCTTTGGCCCTAATGCCGCTTTCATCCTCTCTGCACAGCTACAGGAACTGTGCAAGCACTGTGTGTTCCTGGCTCTCCTCACCTTTGTACTCATTCTGGTTTTGTCTTGCAGGCTAAGAATAAGGAAACGGGCGCTTTAGCAGCTGCCAAAGTCATTGAAACAAAGAGCGAAGATGAACTGGAGGATTACATGGTGGAGATTGAAATACTGGCGACCTGCAACCACCGGCACATCGTCAAGCTGTTGGGAGCATTCTACTGGGATGGCAAGCTCTGGGTAAGAGCCTGTTGTTGTATGACCTGTACAGCTATGGGTTTCTCACTCTGCAAGTTATGGTGAAACAAAACCTCCAGAGCAGCTTGAAGCATCAGTGTGAGTTCAAAATGACTCTCAACCCGTGTTCTACTCACTGCATGAACAGTGCCTGGATTTTCCCCAGTTTCTTTGATGGGCAAGCTATCTTCTAACTAAAGTTGCTTATAAATAGCCCAAGATACATCAAGAGATCTTCACTATAAAGCATAAACAGGAGTTGTTAGATTTTTAAAGTTTTTTATTTTTCACCATTTGGAGTTTGTAAAAGAAAATGAAGCATCGCTAAGGGCATCTCTTCCCCACTCAGTCCCTCTTTTGAAAGTTCAGATGGAAGGGTAACTTGTTTGGTTTTTTTAATTTGTGCCTTATTTCTGGCTGAGCATCTGTAATGCAGAGACAACCGATAGCAAGAGCTCAGTTTCGGATGGCTGTGGAGGCACAGGGACATAAAATGCAGTTCAGCGGGCTAGTGCCATGGCTAGTTGTGTGATGGCTGGAACAGCAGGTTCCTGCATCTCTTTCCCCTAACCTGACAGTTCTATGTTTTCTGTTTTTTTCATGTCCGATGGTTTTTTTTGGGTCCCTGGCAACAGAGGAAAGTGGGCGTGAAAGGCACCTTCCTTTGTGCTGCCACAGGAGAGGTGCAGGGGGCTGGAGAGGGTGAGGGCATGAACCCTTGTGTACTTGCCCCGTGCTAGACTTGAATAACTGCACATGGGTGTGCCTGTGTCAAGATAGTGGAAATCAGCTGAATATGAGGATTTTCAAACCTGTCTTCTTGACCAGTTCATCTGCTCCTTCTTGTAACTACTGACAAGTCAGGAAAGTGTCAAAGGGTTCAGCAGCTCTTCTGCTTTTTCCTTCCTCTTTTTAATGCTTCAAATACTTTCATGGCCTCCCAGAGTAATCTCACTAGAGTTAAAAAAAAAGAGATCTTGGCTTTTGAGACTTGCACTTGTGTGAGCTGGGCTGTAAGGAGGACTGAGCCTCAGGGCTGTTGCCGGAATAATGCAATCCGTGTCGGGTTCATCCCCGGTTAAGCTATACAGGACAGGTACTGTTTTATTGGGCAATGTGGGATTGTTCAGCAAGCACCTTTTGCAGTGTCAGAATGTGTCAGTGTCCCTTCATACTGAAAAATCCATCAGGAAAGCCCCCAACTTCTCTGTTGCCTCACTCAGGGTGCTGGGGTACCCAGCACCGAGCGCTTCCTTCTGTGCACCTTCTTGCTTGGAGGGATCTGGGCTGCAAGCTGTCCAGAGACTTGGTATTTGGATGACTTCTAATTGTGATGCCAAGCCCTGGGTACGTTAAAGAACAAAGTAAATATGTGCCCTTCTAAGGAAGTGAAAGGCAAACATCTCTCCTAGGAGGGGACTTGGGATTTGCAGAGATTGCAGCTGCAGCAAAATTAATCTCAGCAAAATTAAAAAGGCAAACATACACCAAGCGTGGGTGAGAGATGGGGCTGGTTTATATTCTACCCTGTTCTGCTGTTTCTACCTCCTTGCTCTGCCTGAATTTTATATGTTGGCCTTGTTCTTTCTTTCTAAAATGTCAGCCCCCCTCCCCTTTGCCCTGCCACCTCCTCCCCACAATAGGAAGCTTTGCCTTCCTTCCTGTAGGGAAAATGGATTGCAGAGCTCTTCAGCTCTGCCTTTGTCTAAGAAGTGCTTTGTAATGTCGTATGCTTGCCGACCTACTAAAATTAAACAGCTTCTTTGAAGCTATTGGAACAAGAGCCTCCTGTATGAGGCTCTCCCGTGAGGGTAGATGTTACAGCCCCATCCATTGTTTTGGGAGGAGGATCGTTCTATTTATTTAATTATTTGAGTGGCATTTGCATTTAATTGCTCAGGCTTTTCTTATAAATGCTCTAGTGTTTTATTGGCTTTAAGGGAAGTAAAAAAGCCAGGCTGTTGTACTTCTAGTCGCTCACAGGTTTTCTGTAATGTCAAAGGCTTCCATTTCTTGGTCACCAGTGCTGCTGGGGAAAATTTGCATCCAAATATAAACACCAGCTTTCATTGTCTCGTCCACGTCCCATCCCCGTTTCTGTCTGCGTGGTTGCCTTGAACAGCATTTTGCTGGCTGAAACAGCATTTGCATGATGGGTACGTGGCCTCTGCTGCACTTTTAGCTTCAAGGGGCTCAGGCTTTGGGTGAAACTGCTGCGGATGTGTCTGGTCAGCGATCTGCTGTGGTTCCCCTCTCCTCGTAGCCTGGCGTGAAAAGAGAATGTTCAAAGTGGGAAAGGGGTAGGAATGAAAGCACGCAGAGAGGCTGGCAAGAGGTCCAGATGTGCCCGACCCCCAGGATGGCAGGAGCTCTTTGGCTCTGAATAATTTACAGCTTGGACTGTGCCACAAGCAGTCTCAGCCGGCAGCGCCGAGAAGGGCTCTTGCTAAATCAGTCTGTTGACTGTTCTCCGACTCTTGAACTAACAAGGAAAATATGTGGGGGAAACCTGGCTGTCAGTGGTGGCTGCTGCTGCAGAAGCTTCCTTGTCCTCCCTAGCTGCATTAGGTCCCTGTGGCTCCTCTCTGCCAGGGTTTGGCTTTGTGCTCTGGTAACCAACCAGAAGGTAACATACGATATTTATGGAGAAAAAAATAACTTTGTGCAAAGGGAAGTGGCTTATCCTACAGCAGCTGCTTTGAAAACCCCAGCACTGACATGAAAGCATAAACTGGCAAATTCCTCTTGCTTTTATACCTGATCAGCATCAGGCTGAAGGAGAAGAACCCCAGTTCTCACACGGGACAGAGCAGAAGCCCACTGCGAGCCACAGGCAAGGACTTGGAGGACCCCAGTGTGTCCCTAGGAATATAACTGTTGAGATGATAGCATCCAGCATGAATTTAAATATGCTGCAGAGATGCTGTGCCCTCACCAGCCATTGCCATCTCATCCCATTCCTCCTCCATCTTCTTTTCTTTGCTCGTGGCAGAGGCCAAGCAGTTTAATGCTGCTTGAAAACAACCCAGGGAGGCTTGCAAAACTGCAGTGGTTGAACCTTTCATGATTTTATTTTATTTTTATTATAAGCCCTGTGGCATTTGATGTTCTTTTGCATAAATCCCAGCTGCTAGAAATGGGGGCACCAAATGAAAGTTGAGACTCTCATGCTATTAAAAAAAAAAGAAAGAAAAAAAAAAAAAAAAGCTGATTGGAGTCCTTTGTGGCTGGGCCACAGTTTAAAGCCTTTTTTCCTGAAGTGTGATGTAGGACTTGGAAGCACAAAGGCAAATTCCCCTCACCCAATATATGTACAACTTTAAAACCAGACTTTTTAAAGCTGTTTTGTGACTGAGGAATGGGACCAAGGTATGGGTTTTGAATGCTTGGCATTGGTGGTGCTGAATCTGCACTGATGGTTATTAGTACGTGGGAAAGAAAAACAGCAGACCTTGTGTGTTGTATCCCTCTTGAGAGATATGTGGTTTGTTGCTTTTTTGGGGTTGTTTTTTTTTCTCTTTCCAAAACAACACAAAAAGACTGAAACCTCAAAGGAAGGGAGGAACTTTTGATCTGCTTCTGAATATCTCTGCTGCTTCTGGGTGTCTCCTCACAGACAGGGGAGTGATAAGATGACCAGGGAGAAGAGTCTAGTCTGGGGTAATGAACTCACACTTTCCCATGGAAGACCTCTGCTCCCAGGGGATGATGGGTGTCTCTGCTGGACAAGCCAATACACAGTAGCAGCTCAGCTGTGGTGCAGGGCAGGAGACCCGGAATCTCTCCAGCACGAGCCTGTCAAGATGCTCCAGCGTTGAGTCAGCAAGGTTTGCTGGAAATGAGTTGAAATATCATTTGGCCCCAGGTGTTTAACCACAGGACTCTGCTGGTGGTGGTACAACTTTTCTAGCAAAGCACCGGGGATTCTCTTCCCCCTCCTTCCTTTTCTATAAACTGTGGTTGCTATAGCAAACGGGCTTTTGAATGAACAGACATTTCCTGGAGATCAAAGCAAAGATCGCTGTACCGTGCAGGTAACCCTGCCTTGTCGGAGCATTTTGGAGATGGTTCATTTAATCAGCTTAGAGTTTCTCCTCGCTGGCCCGCTGTGTGGGTATGTAACTCGTAGAGCTTGCAGAGAGGCACCAGCTTTGTAGCTGCTCTTTGTACTTCTCTTAAAAAAAGCATTTTGCATTTTCTGTGGGCAGGTTCTGACCTGTTTAGCCAGGGACTTTTTGGATTGCTACCCCTTTGATATGGATGTTGACTGGAGACTTGGGCATTCTTGAAAATCCTGTATCATGAAGAAATGTTCATTATCCCATGCGCTCAGCTGCTGGGCTATGTAAAGCATCTGCAGCTTTTAATTCTCTCAAGTTAGAAATATCTTTTCTTTAAAACAAACAAAAAAACCTGATAACAGTATCGTGTTCCCTAAGGCTTTTCTTAGCAAAGGGAGGTTACTGCAGCTTGCAGGGATATCTCTCAGGGTGAGCAGCCCGAGCTGCTGCTAGATGCCCATGGGGGATGTGAATGCTGCATCAGTCCAGGGCTCTCCAGGCTTCTTGGTCATCTCTCCCTGAGGAATCCAAGGGTTCTTCATGTCCCTTTTAACATTTCACTTGGCAGGAGAGTTGCAGTCTAAACCAGCCCTTCCTGCTTAGCCTCGTGTTCCTGAAGCTTTATACCAAACTTCCCTCCAAAGTGCTTGAACAGTTGTTTGCAGCTTGTCAGTGTTGAACTGCACGTAGTTCTTGAGCACAGCAGACGAGAGACCCAGAAAAACAGTGATCCCAAACCTGCAAACTCCGTTCAACAGACAGCCCATGTCCTAGAGGAACAGCCTTTTCCTTTCTCTTCCTCCTTTCTCCCAGCTGCAGAAACTTCAATCTGTGCCAGATTTGGCTGCACCCTGAGAGCACCCAGCACAGTGCTGCTGGCAGGGCCCTGCTCACCGTGGTATCCGTGAGCTGCTGTGGGATGAGCCCTGCTAGGCAAGCTGGTGTGGGGGTGGTGTTTGCTGGACTGGTTTCTAAATTCCTACCAGTCCAGAATTTGGGCAGAACTGCAAAACAGCCCCAGTTTCTGCAGGGTAGGTAGGCGAGGAGCAGATGTGGGTGGAGATCTGCAGGCATCAGGACAGGGCATCGCTGTGCCCGTGGGCAGCTGGGAGTGTGGTGGGGATATATCTCTGCATCCGCTCCCTGTCCTTAGAGTCAGCTGGGTGCACATCATCTCTGCTGGGGCTGGGAACTGGAAAAAGCAATGTAGCCCAGTGGTTTTTTCTAGTGCTTCCCTCTGTTTCAAGGGTCAAGCACTTTGCTGTTCGGAGCAGCATAACTGACCTGAGTGAGTGATCACTTCTGTTCCAACCTTGGGACTGTGTCTTTGCAGTTGGGACGCTGCAGAGCAGGTGTCTGGAGGGCATCCTCCCTTCTCTCCCTGCCACCCACACTCTGCCTGCCAAGCAGTAAGGCTTCTCTCTGCCTCACCCTTATGCAGGTTATTTACTGCCTTTCCCAAAGATGTGGAGATCTGAGTTGTCTTCTGCCCACCTCTCTGCTGTAAAGCTGGGCAGTGGGTTGCATGACACCAGCGTATCTTCTGCATCTTGTGAATGTGAGCTTGAGCATTCAGATTCCTGGCAAGTTGCTGGAAATCCTATTCTGGGTAAAAGTGGGGCTTTCCCTTAAAGCAGGAACGGAAACAGTGATTTTGAGCAACCACCGAGAACGACTTCTGCAGCAGGCAAATTACCGTAGCCCAGCCGAGTTCAAGAGCACTTCTACAGGTAGCAACATGACAACACAAACTAGAATAGAAGCCTTTGTCTACCATCCTTTATACAGGATAACGTTGCAAGAAAAGGTTATTGAAGCAATAATAATGCCTTGTGACTACATACCCTTGTGATCTATACAACATGAAATGCTTTTATAAAAGAGAACCGGTGTCATTATCCCTGTCATTAGAAAGGGGAGCAGAGGCACAGACAAGAATTTGCCTAAAGTTTACCCAGCAGGTAAATAGTACTTGGGAATAAGTCTTATGTGCCGAAACCCAGTCCGGGGCAATAACCATAAGGCTGTATTTTTATGAAGAGAAAGCAGCAGACAAGCAGCCTATAGGCAAATCAGTTTTCAAAGCACTTTAAAACTTTGTTTAGAAATGAATTGCAATAAGCCACGTTCCCACTTGGCTGACTTGCCGAGGGAAATGGGAAGGAACAATGTTTGCATATAAATGCATATGAAGTACCTGTGAATAGGAGACAGTGCCTTGAAACCTGGCTTCAGCCTGTGCCCTGGAACGAGAGATAGATTGCAGGTTTGGACTTTGTTGTTTCAGATATAGCCTGAAAGGCATCGTTTGGGAGGGTCTGCCTTGTGCAGACCTTATGGCTTAGGGCACTTTCCATGGACTTCAGAGTCCTCACTGAAACAGTTAAATAACAGTGCTCTCATCTTGTGTAATGGATCTAGGCACCTTGTGTTGTGAATTTGTGGATGATCAGAACAAATAATTGTTTCTAGGGAGATGCTGGGCAGGAGTGGAAAACATGTGAAGTCTTTTGCCCCTCCTTACACAAGTTTTCTTCCTGACCAAGCGAGGCTTCCAGGCTGCATTGGAGATGCTGGCTGTTAATAAAAGACATCAGGAAACTTGTCCTGGGTCAAACTCCAGCTCTCACAGTGACAGCCCTTCTGAAATGCATAATCTATTTTAAAAGCTGGCACAAGTTTGGAGCGCTTGAGATTGGTGAATCTTCCCACTGAAGAAGCAATATGTTCCTTTAGGTACTTATTGCAAAATGCAAAAAATCCTATGAAATATAACAAATGCTGTTGGTGAAGAGTGGTCTCTAAATGTTGATTAACTTGGTGAGAGGAGCAGGATCCCGGTCACAGGCCTCCAAGCAGCAAAGGCTTTGCCCCGTGCCTGGGCAGAGAGCCATCGCCTGGGTGTTTTTCTGGTTTCTATAGCAAACAAGAGTGCTGGCCTTCCTCCCACTGTCCCTGCTCCACAGAGCATGACACTGGGAGCACTGAGTGCTTGGAGCTGGTCTTGGTCTGGTCCTTGAAGGGAGAGCTCATGAACAAGTCTGTGGGTTTTTCAATTAACCCTTCCTTCAGCACTCAGCATCCCAGGTACTGCTGCTTGGTTGCAGCCGTGCTGACCCTCTCTGCTCTGCATCTCATAGCAGTTTGCGTTCCCTGGCCACGAGTGTTCTTGGATTCTCATCCCTCTGGGATGCTGGTTAGCAAGTCAGGTTGGGGAATTCAAAGGAGTTGAATGTCAGCCCTTGTTAAAAGAAACAGAATGTCCTGTGTGATTCTAGCAAAGGGAAGGATGCTTTTTGCAATGTCAAAACCATCTGGTTAAATTAAAAGGAGTTTTGATTTGTTCTGACAAAGTTTCAGTAGGAATGGGGATATTTTTGCCAACCTGTGGAGGGATAGTTCAAGGAAGTATTTTGTCATCATGGAGTGATGTAGATGTGAAGAACTCATCCCCCATCTCCCTATGATCAGCTGGGAGCTCTGCCTTTCAAGAGGAGTATGCAGTGTGATCTGACTTTTTTTCTCAGTAAAGCTTTCCTGCTCTGAAACTCCATAAGCCTTGGGTTCCCTCACTTGCTGCCCTGCATCTTCTTTGCCCCCCTCCTTATGGGGACAGGCCTTTTTTTATTAATTCAAATATTTTTTTCTGTAGGTTATTCTATTCAGAAAAGGGGGAGAAAAGGTTTATTATATTTAAAGTCTCTGAATAGTGTCCTTGTCTATAAGGGAAAACTGGCAAGCTTGGAGCACTCTCTTACAGAGAGCTAACTATTTCGCTTCCACCTACAGCATACTTGCCATGTCAGACAAGCTGTTGACATTTGTGCTGTGGCAGCAAAGTGGTTTCTGGTGGCTTCTGTATTGTTTTATGGCCTCTCCAGGGTGTGATGAGGGGAGTGTGGAGCTGGTGGCTTTTGCAGGTGCCGGTGACTTTTGGGTATTCATCCTCTCTTCTGGTGGTGGCCATGATGGCCTCATGGGGATCTAGAAATGGAGTTGGGAAGGACACTGTGTCCCCTCAGTGCACAGCAGGCTGCTGTAGTATCTTGTGCCCTGTCTTCAGCCCCCAGCAAGTAGCTGGAGCAGCTCAGCCTTGCTTTGGATCAGCCCATCTGGCTCACGAGCAACGCTGGTGCAATCTGTTCCCCATTTTCTTCCAGCCTTTTGGCACGTGTTGGGCAAAAAGTGTTAGGCAGGAGGGTGATGGGGAAAGTGCCAAGTTAAGTGGGCGTAGGAATGAGATCTACCTCCTCCCTCTGCTCCGTAAATGTAAACTTAATCCTTGGACTTTGGTCAGAGCACGGCAGGCTGGCAGAGATAACAGGGAGACTCGACATGTTTGCAAACTGAACTTCACCAGTCAGTGTGGCCCTTGATTTTAAAGGAGAGAGTAGGTCTGACCAAATGGTATTTAAAACCCCAATTACTGCTCTCCAAAACCAGCTCCTGTGCTCCTGTAAGCCCTTGCGATCTGGGGAGAAGAGGGGAGCTACTCCTGGCAGGGCTGATCCAGCATTGCTTGTCTTGCCTCCCCTTGCAGCTGGCAGGACAGCACAGCTTTGCCATTAGCCACCAGAACTTGGGTTCAGATGTCAAACAGATGGAGTAAAGGACATGCCCCTTGACCGTGACTAAATGCGGTTTCTGTGGCTAAATATATCACTGTTCTTTCCACCAGCAAGGAACAGCTCTGTCCTCTGGGGCTTGTGTCACTCAGAAGCTGAAGCCCCTTTCTCTGCCCTGGGAGGTAAAAATGTGTCCAAAGTTTTTGCTGGAGCCATGAGGATGGGCTTGGCCCAACTCTCTTGGAGCGAATGATGGATTTGGAGGGCATGAAGCCAAGTGTGGTGTTTCTTTGGTCCGTGTTTGGAGACATTGGGTGCAATTGGAGACCTCAGCAGATAAGCGAGGCTGGATACAAGCTGTTCATGGTGAGAACATGTGGCCTCTCCACATGTCCAGGCCTTAGCTGGGCTGTGGAGGTGGTGCTGGCATCTGGGGGTACATGTGGAGGTTGCTGTCTGTATCCCAGGTGGCCATTCTGTGTGCAGGACTGAGCTTTGCCTGTGTGCCTCTGGCATGGAGTGGTCTCAGGTTGGAGCTTGATGTCTGGATCTATCACTTACCTGGGCAGCTTTTGGGCAAATGGCCATCTATGTTCTTTGTGCTACACTTTGTATTTGCTGCAGCCAGTACTGCTGGACCAAAGGTGTCCCCTCCACAGGTTTTGTGCAGCTTTTGGCCCCTGCTCCAGATGTTCCTGACCTTTTTTGAGTCCTCTTGGTTCTACAGTAACATGCAGAGTTTGGGAACAGAGCTGGCTGTTGCTTCTGTCCTTTTATTTTCCACAGTATGTGTATTTCAGGGCTGAGCAGTAGTGTGGGATGGCCACCAGCAAGCTGCTGGGTGACCTTGATACTAAAGAACTGGGTGGAGAAGACAGCACTGAGTAGCGAGTGAACAGCCATTGTGGGTAACGGGGCAGGAAACTTTCTGCTCTTCTAGAACCAGAACTAAGGACTGTAGGGAGATGCTTTCCTGGACTTGCTCCATCTCCTCTGTCTCTGAGTCAAGACCAAAAGCCCTAGAGACTGTCTGGGCTCTCAGCTTCCCACCACTCCTGCAGGGCTCAGGAACGGGCCTGTCTCGCCTGCATGTGTGATCCAAGCTCCAGGAGAGACCTGCCTTGCTGTGACTCTATACCCTGTCACAGATGGAGACGTCTAAACGGTTTCCTCCCACCACCTGTGATGCCAGGGGAGTCATCCTGTGCTATGGGTGCCATGGTGCTGGTGTGGGCTGGGGGCGTGGGGGGGCCTCCAGGACCCCTGCTCCTGCCCTGGGGTCTGTGTGCTGAAGGGAGACCGTCCCCCAGTGAAGCCAGGAAATGTTTTGGGTGGGCTGGGGTAGCACACACAGGCTGCTGTTCCCAAGGTGGTCCCCTCCCGTGCCGCTGGAGAGGGGTGTGAGGCCTCGCGTGCCACCAGCACCCCGGGACACCCGCCTGCATGTCTGCTCTGCGGGGATGGAGGAGGAGGTGGGGGAGGAAGGCACCGGAAGCCGTGTCTCGCTTTCTGACAGCAAAATGGTGGCACCATGTTTGGTGGCCGAGTCCTTCATCCTCAGCGGCCGTGGTGCAGGGACCCAGGCGAGTTACCCCCATGGGGCTGGGGGCGCTGCAAGAGGGACCGACCTGTCCCTGCCCCTCTGGAGGGGCAGCAGCAGGGGTTGGTAGGGAGAGAAGGGCTCTGCGGCCGCCCAGGCAGCGGCAGTTACTCGCTGCGGCCGTCTGTTGCAATTCAGGCGGTGGTACGTGCCTTGCGGTTTCCACCCGAGGAGACGCCTCCTGAGCAGCCTTCTCGCCTCTCAGGCACCAGTTTTGCTGCGGTGGGAGGAGGACCCAGACTTCCCCCTTTGGGCAATCCCCTTGTAGAAAAGCAGGGCCGGCTTTCTTGCTGTAGCCTAAAAAGTAGCTTTGTAAAATTCACTGTTTCTTTCCCCCTTTCATTCCTACAGCCTAGCATGAGTGCGGTCCTCTTGCTCCCCACCCTGTGCTGGGGCTTACTGTGGGACTGAGCAAGCTGGTGGCTCCCATGTGAGATGGCTTCAGAAGAGGTCCATCACCTGGGTGCCTGGGGACAACAAGATTTTGTAGGTGGGAGTCTCCGTTAATTGTTCTGCACCATCCTCCCCACCCACCCTTCACATCTCTCTCTGCAGCACCAGGAGAGCCCAGGGGCAGCCAGGGCCCCGGACTCGCTCTGGCTCTAACTTCTTCTCTTCCCTTTGTTGCATTTTTGCTGCATGTGAAGAATTTCTGCCCCCACCCCAGCGTGCTGCCTCTGAATCACAGGAGCAGTTGCTGTTTGCTGCGTTTCTTCCGCTTTTCCCGTAAGCGGGTGGGCGATGCCAGCCCAGCCCTGCTCTCCCCGCTGCGGTCCCCACACAGGCTCATCTGTCCCCAGCTCCTTCCTCCTGCCTCTCCCTCCTGGGTCTGCATATGGGGGACAGCCCAGCGACCTGCCATCCTCTTCCCCCTACAGTGGCAACTCCACCACTCTGATGGCGAGCGTGGCTGAGGCCGGCTGTGGCTCACCCTGCTCCTTCTCCATGCCCTGTTTGAACCCGGAGAATGCCAAGATGGAAGTGACTGCTGCTAATGGCAGCAGCACCCCAGGAGCTTTGTGCCAACTCATCATCCTGGAGAGCGGGGAGGTGGAATGGGTGTGATGGCTGGGCAAGGAGGCAACCTGGAGAGCATTTCCCTTCACCGTCTCAGTCTATAAGTGGAGCACAGTTTACCCCGTTTACTTTTCTCCCCAGTCCCTCTGTGCTGATGTAAGGCAGGAGAGCTGGTGGCTGTCTCGGAGGGTGCTTTGTGCTGTGGGTGACAAGGACACCTCCGAGTTGTGCCATGATCGTGGCAGAGCCGTGAAGCTGTGCGTGGGCGAGGGAGGGAGGCAGCAGCAGCAGCAGGATGCTGTGGGTTACCTTTTCCCCAGCGGCAGGCAGCTGCTCAAGCAAACAAAATGAAGCCTGCTGCTGAAGATTAGGAGAGGAAATTGCTGAAGTACTTCAGTTTTGAAGCAGTTTCTGGGCCAGGCAGGGTGGATCTGGGGGCAGACAGGTCCTGGGGACAACGGCAGCCTCCCGTGCCTGCTGATGCTCGTGTTCAGGCCCCAGTGGGAAGGGAGGTGGCTGGGTGGTTACAGTGCTTATCGTGGTGTGCACCCATGTAGTGATGGCCTGGGTGCTCGGCAGTACCACTATGACTCCAAAGCAATTGGGCTATTCAGCATTCGACTACAGAAGCAGTAAAGTGACGGGAAAAGGCTGAGGCGCCCGGCACCTCCAGTGACGTTGCAGCCACTGGGCTGCTAGCCAAGGGCTCCTCCATCCTAAGGGGACCCGGTGGCCTCCCTGCACTGCCTGCTGTGCTAGTGGGAAATGCCAGGCTGTCCAAGGCCGCCACTGGTAAAATGAGCTGCCTCCAACTTCCCCAGCTGATAGCTTTTTTGGGGCTTCCCCCCCTGCTCCCATTGTCCCTGGAAGAGATATTTCTCCAACGCTGCTGCAGAGGGAACAGTTCATGGGCCTCTGCCCTCTGACATGCCAATCGGATGAGTAAGTGCTGGGCTGAGGGTGTGTCCTTGCCTCTTAATTGGGCTTCAATTGCAAACTTCAGTTCAGGGACATCAGCTGTTCCACCCTTGGCGACCATGCAGTGTTTGGTAAAAATACCTTTCAAGATAAGTTTGGGGTTTTTTCTTACTCTTTTAATGTTGTAGAAAGGTCTAGGAGTTCAAACGCATCTAACAAGAGGGACCAGTCCTGCCCAGGGTGGGAGGAGTGAGCAGACTCGTGGTCCTACCTGGGCAGGAGATGCTGCTCCTGGTTTGTCAGACCCACAAACTGAACTGGGCTCTAATCCATCCTCGGTTTGTTTTCTGGGTCAGTGTCCCTGCAGCCCTTGCCTAGTGTAAGGTGCCGGAGGTATTCTCAGTGTCCGGTCTGCTGTCTTGAGCTTCAAAGTCATATAATGTTTTTTTCCCAACGTGTGGTGCTCCCTTGCTTGGGTACAACTTGAAGACCTGTGTCTTTAAGAGCACTCAATTTAAGCCATAGCTGTTTCATACATATGTATGTATATTTATTCTCCTGGGCAACCCCAGGCTCACTGGACCCTGCTTCCTTTCCTCCCAGGCAGTCACTTATTACTTGAGCAGCCCAGAAAAGGGCCCCAGCCCCCTCTGAGTGCCCCCCTCCCACATGGGCTACAAAATGCTTCCAGGTCCTGCTGTGCCTAAAGGCAAGATTAGGATGAGCCCCTGGAAAAATCAAGGTCACCAGCAAAGCCCTTTAACATGAGTGGACTTTTGCTTTCAAATATAATTTTGCCCATGCAAAAGTTTCTTAAAAGGAGATTGTGTGGCTTCTGCACGCAGACCTCTTCTTTCATGCTGAGAAGAGGGCCCATTTAATTTGATTTTATTTTTTTTAAATAGCAGTGCTGAAACTGTGGTATGAAGGTTTAGAGAGGTAGTAAAAGCAGGTTCCTTTCTCTGGCTATAAACCAGCTGCCCAAATCCACTCCTGTGCGTGCATGTCGTGTATCCCCGTCGAGCTGTGAATGAGCCCAGTGCAGTGGCTGGGTTTCTGGTCTGTGGTGTTGGAGCTGAGACCGTGAGCTCTGGGTGTGCTGGAACCCAGTCGGTCGTGTTGCTCAGGTAGCTCTGTGATGGGGGCTAGCAGTGAATTTTGCATGTGCCAGCGGGGGTGGAGTTGCAACTGCCTATGGACTGAAAACTAAAATGCCCGTAGTGCATAATCCCTGGGATTTATAGCAGCTCTGGGCTGGCAGCAGGAGGCTGAGCTCTTGTGGCTGCTGCCTGTCCCCCCTGCAGCCCAGCACGGCACTGGGACTGGGCAGCCTTCGACAGGGAAGTCACTGGATTTCATGTGCAGAGGAAATCATTAGAAACAGGATGTTTGCTCCAGCCTTGCTCCAAGTCGCTTGCTGCAGACCCAGCAGTGGGTGCTCAGACCCCCCCCTTGACCAGACCCGAGTGGGAGGAGGGGGAGATGTGGGTGCTCTCCCCCCCTCCCCCCCCAGCTCTAATTACTGTGAAGGATGTCAGCGTTGGGGCAGAGGGCCCCACGAGGTACATATCTCTGGGTCACAGGACTGCAGGAGCTTTTTTGGAATGGGGTGTGTGGAGCCTCTTGTTTTGTGGTGCTGCTTCTTGTTTCGTGGTGCTGCTGTGGCTCTGCATCGAGCCCTGTGCTGGGTGCAGGTCACGCAGGGGGATTGCTGGGGGTGGCCGAGCACGGTGCAGGCAGCAGCTCAGCGTGCTGCTGAGCGGTGAAGTGCAGCACTGAGATTGGCACTGTCACTAGAGCAGTTCCTGCTTCAACTGTGGCTTGGGGATGCCTCAGCAAAGGAATAAACAGCCTGTATATCGAAGCACGTGGAAACAGTCCTAAGGAAAGAGTTAAAATCTTTGCAGCCCTTGGGTAGATCACCAGCCTCCTGGCTGCACAGATGTACAGGCTCTTGTCAAACACTCTCTTCTAGGATCTTTCCAATTCATTCCTCATCTCACCCAGAGTGACAGTTTGCCCAGGGTGTTGATGATCACCTGACTTTCCCCTTCCTCGCTGTGGCTCTGGAGAAGGTCCCTGTGCAGCCTCCGCTCTCCATGAGCATCCCGCAGCTCTTGCACACAGACAGCCGTGTGCTGCCACCGGGCTGCCTTCCTACCTGCTTCAGTGGTAAAGCGTTTTTCAGGCTGGTCCTGCTGCTGGAAGGAACTGTGCGTGGTGTATGAGCAATGGGATTGCCAGTCGTGTTTGTTTAAATCAGGTTTTCTGCGCTGAAATGAGCCCATTAGGTTTTTGGATATTCAGACAATCCAGCCACACCCATAATTATTCTCTGGCATCTCTGCCCTCGTTGAAAATGCATATTTTTACTTTTTCCATATTTCCCATATTCCCAGTGCCTGGCTTGCAGCCTGCTCTGCCTGCATAAACATACATGGTCGTGCTGGTTTAGATGGACTGATTTCCCTAATTTTCTCGTTGCTAGACGGCAAACACAAATGAAACTTTGTGAGATGAAATGCATCCCTCGTGAATCCAGAGTAGGATGTGTTGTGCTTGGCCCTTCCCCATTTAAAAGCTCAGTGTGTCTGACCAGATCACATTTTGGCTGTGCCAGCCATAGCCCTGGTACCTCAGCACAGCCTCTGCCCAGTGGGGGACCACACTGGGATCCTGGAGGCTCCGCTGACCGGGTGGCTGTGGCTGTCACCCAGCTGGCTTCCCTCTGTGTGTCTTACCCCTCAAAATTAAAATCACGTTTTTTCAGTCTGGAGGCTGTGTGAGAGGAGCTGTGTGAGATGCCAGGAGACTTCATTTAGTTGGGGGACACACACAGGCAGAAGCTGTAAAGATGCTTGCTGAGCATTAGCAATGAAAGTGCCCAAGTCAGCAGGATGGCAAAGGCCATGTTAGCAGCTGATTCAAGACAGGTTATTTGATGTTTTGAAATTGTTTAAATTCAAGGGCTGAGCCTGGTGGCACAGACGAGCTTCTCACCAGTTCTTCTCTACTGACTGAATGTAAGGGATGCTGTTTCTTGAACCTGCAGACCACTTGCTTTGGGCAGGTGACTTCCTGAGGCACGTGGATCTGCGGGAGCAGGAAAGGGATGCTTACGTGAGACGAACAAAATGCTGGACTGTGATTTGATGATGAGACAGGATCATTTGTAGGGGCAGGTTTTCTGCCAACCCTGTGGTACTCGGTGGGATCCTTCAGTGGGATCAGGTCTGTACTGTCTTTCTGTGGCTGCTGCAAACCCTGTGCTGTGGGCTCAGGTAATGCAGCCAGCAGTTGCTCGCTCTTGGCTGCACTGGGCTAGTGGCAAGTTGGATGGTCTGCTAGAAGGCAGGTCCCACAGGTGGGATCACTGTGTGGAGGTACTGTCACCAGGCTGGCTGTGCTAGCAGAGCCCCATGTGTCCCCTTGGCCTCCCACAGCAAGGAAAAGCCATTGCCCTTCCAGTTGGCAGGTTGGCATTGGTGTGGGGCTTGTTTGGGATTTGCTTCTGGCACTTCGGGCTCTGAGGAGCCCAGGAAGCACTGGTGCCCACTGGTGGCATTAGTCTGCTCTGGTGAACATAAGGAAGAACACTATAAAAATAAGTGGTTAAAATGAGCCTCCTAGACCTAAACTGGGGTCATGATGGGGCACAGAGGTCCAGTGGGGCTGTCTGTGCCTTGGGGAGACCATGGGAGGAGGCAATTCTTGCCTCTTACTTGCTGGTGAAGCTGCTAATGCTCTGGTTCAAGGTCTAACTTGAGCAAGAAAAAACATGTTGACACGGCCCATTTACGTGAGGGCTCTGCTGGTTTCCTCCCTGCCAGGTTCCAGCTCAGCTCTGAGGCAGCACAGGTTTGTTCTCCTGGTTTGCAAATGGTTCAAATATCTTCCCATTGCTTCTTTCCATCTGCCTGCTTCAAATGCTTCCTCAGCGCTGGCCTGTGATTATTCTTCTCTGCTTCCTCTGACAGTGCCTGTGTTGTGCTGCCCAACCTGCCTGGGTTTCTTTTCTCAGCATTGTCTCCCCTACAACTCTTGGACCTGGGCCGGTTCTTGCAGAGCAGTTCAAGGTTTTCTGTGTCCCAGCACCTGATCCTGCTCCCTCTTCTCCAAAACAAAGCAGTTGTGTTTTGCACCGTGATCCAGGCTGATGATAGCATTTCCCTTGGCCATGTGTAGGAACTGCAGGACAAAAGGGTGGGATGTGGCTTGCCTGGAGCTGCAGCATTAGACCACGGGAAGGAAGGAGCTTGAACCTTCTCCCCTCGGCTCCAGGTCTAGTGCTTAGAGCTGTACTGAATAACACGACCTCCACTTGAAGGGCTTAGAGAGCTGTGCTGGTAAACACTGCCTTGGGTTTGCTCAGTCGCTGTCATTGTCCTCAAATTAAACTCTGCCATTTCACCTCTCCGGTATGTTGCCCTGTGTCGCCTCGACAAACGAAGAGTTTGTCGGAGAGGTGAAGCATCTCTTGTCCCTTGTAACCCCTGGCTACTTGAAATGTTTATCTAAGCAGCCTCATCTGCTGTGGGGGCTGGCACCAAGCTCCACCTCAGGAACAGCTCTGGCTGAGTTTGTGCAGAGCTGAGGGGGAAGAGGACCTGCTGGGGAAGTGCCCAGCCAGGGGGTGCTGCCCACCCTGTGTGGGGATGGCAGGGGCCAGGCAGGGGTGGGGGACTGGCAGGACTCCCTGCACATCCCTGTGAGAGAAACAGCATCAGTCTGGTTAATGTACTCAACCTCTTTATTGACATAGTTTCCCATCAAATTGCTCAAAATCAAGAGGGCAATGAACTACTGAGCAATGAAGGAAGGAAAAAACCAAAACTAAGCAGAAAACAAAACCTCAGGGCCCGGCAACCCTCCCCATCTCTCATTTGTCAAAGAAAATCCTGCCTGATTTCTCCCAGCCACGTCAGCTCCCAGCTATGACAGCTATCTCATCCTGTTGGCCAGGCTGCTCTCTGGAGCAGCCCTCGCTCCAAAATGCAATGGGAGAGATGTCAACAGAGGGGAGTCCGGAGCTGAAGCCGGCTGCTCGGGGTGGGCGTCCAGGTACGGGGCCAGACATGACTGCTGGGGGTCCGGCAGCTATGGGGATGGTCCCTCTGGGGTGGCTGCTGTGGATGGTGCGCAGAACCTGGCCCCGGGGCTTGGGGACCATTCCTTGGGGATGTGTCCTGGGGAGTCACCGGAGCCTCTGCATCCCTACGTGAGGCAAAGGGGCAGCTCTGCCATGCAGGGAAGCAGATCCCAGCGTTTTTGTCTTCTCATCTCTACCTGGTGAGCTCTGAAGAACTGACTTTAATTCCTCTCTCTTTGTTTCCCCAGATCATGATTGAGTTCTGCCCAGGCGGGGCAGTGGATGCCACCATGCTGGGTGAGTGCAGCACACGGTTCTGGGCTCTTTTCTGTGCTTAGGGCAATGCCCACAGGGCATTTCTGGAATGTCTTCAGGGGCAACCCTTGGGCAGATGGCAGACATGGGTGCCTCAGCTTCTCCAGCTGCTGTTTCTCTCTCATGAGTTTGCTTATTTTCATACCTGGAGCAGAAGGTGTGGCAGCCCCGGGGCATTTTTTGAGCTACTTTGATGGCCTTTTGTGATTTAAATGCTGCTGGGATCAGCAGATCACAAGGTGTGGAGAGAAGTGAGTCTGTCTGGAGGGGAAAGATGGCTTTAAATATTTATCTGCAGGAGGCAGCGGGTGCTTGGGATCCTGTTCCCACAGCTTCCCCGGAAGGGCAGCGGGGCCGAGATGTTTAATCTGGGCGCCTGTCATGATGAATCTTCCAGGATCTTTTTGCTGACTTCTCTGTATGGTATCGGTCATCTAGCGAAGCAGCAGAGCGTCTGAATAAACTGCATTTTGCAGTAATTTCAGGAATCTTCCCATTTTTAACTCCTCCCTTCCACACAGAGCCACTGGGACTGGGAGTGTGTGGGTGTTGCCCAAAACAGCTTTGGCTGCCCCTCTGTGCCAGGGCTGTTAGGACCCTGGGGCAGGGTGGCATGTCCTCTGCACAGTGAACACAGCTCTCTGATGTCCTCTTGCCTGGAGCCTCTGGGACAGAGCAGCTTCTCCCTGAGGGTTGCTGCTTTTCAGCTCGGATATTTCCAAAGGCCTTGCTTTTTGTTTTTTTTTTAGTTTCCAGGAAAAGTACAGACCCAAAGTTGTTATCTTTGATTCAGCCCTTAAAACTAGTGCCTCCTTTAGGGAACTTCTTTAAAGCAGGTCTAAATCACTGCATAGAAAAAACCCGACCTTTTCTGAAGTGCTGGAGGAAATTATGCCTTCCCCTTGGAGAACGTTGACAGGGGTGCCCAGTCTCTTGGGACACAGATATCCCCCTGAGCATGTGTGGGGTCATGTTCATGGCAGTCGGTCTCTGGAGGACCTGGGAAGGGGTTGCATAGAAAACTATGAGCAAGTGGCCGGGCTGTAGTGCTGTCACCCCGGGATGAGGGGATGAGGAGCTGCTGGTCAAAGCTCAGGAAATGCTCCCAGTGTTAGTAAATCCAGAGCTGTCCTGCTCTGCTCTGCTGCACGCTCAGCTGTGCTGGAGGAGGGGTCTGCACTGCAAAGGGCTTGCAGAGGGAGGGAGGGAAGCTTGGACGATGCTAACCATCTGGAAGGTTGATGGTTTGCAGAGCTGTCACTTTGGAAAGTGGTCTCAGATGGTTTAGGTGGCCAGGCAGAACTCAGCGGAAGATCATGCCAGTGGTTGTATGTCCCTGCAAGTTTCCCAAATAGGGACAGACGTCACTGTATGGACTGGTGTGCTGGTACCCAATGCTACCTGAAAAACCATCTCAGAGCACTGGATAAGGGCTAGTGCTGGTGAGCGTTTTATTGCTCGTAGCTTTGGGAAGTGATGTGTCCCTCTTAATGCACAGGGGGTTACACTGCATCTCCGTCGCAGGGGCAGCTCCTGAGGGGACGAGAGCAGGGCTGCATCCAGTGCTCACAGCTGTGTCTGCCCCTGCTGCTGCCTGCAGCCACAGTCAGCTCTCTCCTCTCTGCAGCATCGTCCCCGTGCTGGGCAAGCCCCAGCTGGTCTGCGGGGTCCCATTTCCCAAATCGGCAGGGTACTTGCAGTTCAGCCCCCCATCGTGGCTGCGATGGATCCTCCCCCTCAGCCCCCTCATCTGCTATTCCCGCACCAGACGCCTCAGCCGTGCATCCCTGGGAGAGAGCTAGAAACCAGCAGCTCCAGGCAGGCAAGCATTGCGCTACGAGTGCTGGCTTTTAGGGAATAAATTACTCTAACAAGCTGATTTGCATCGATTTCCTACTGCTTGGACACACGGAGAGTGGTTTTTAAATGGTCTGCTGTGCGGCCTTGCTGCTCAGGTGGAGCATCGCTCAAATCCCTGTCCTGTTTAGTGGTTCTCTCCCTCCCCACAGAGCTGGACCGGGGCCTGACCGAACCTCAGATCCAAGTGATTTGCCGCCAGATGTTGGAAGCCCTCCATTACCTCCACGGCAAAAAGATCATCCACCGGGACCTGAAGGCAGGCAACGTGCTTCTCACCCAGGATGGGGACATCAAGCTCGGTGAGCCAGGAGCGCGGCAGGCGCTCGCTCAGCTGAGCTCGCTGGGGCAGCAGCCGTGGGCGATGGTGCCGCTTGGGACCGTTCCACGCTACACCGAGGACAGCCACGTGCTGCTGGGAGCTGGGCGGTAGGGTGCAGCTGTGCCCCAGCGTGGCAGGGGAATGACAGATGATCTCTGCCTTCTGCCCTGTCTGAGGGACATCAGCTGCTTGGCTCCTGGCTGATGAGCCCGGGCAGAAGGAGGTGGGGGAAAACTTCCTATTGTTTTGCGGGAGGCTGAAGCTACCGTCGAGCTGTGTGCTGTGCTTAGGACCCAGCCGGGCGTCAAGACTCCCCAAGGCACAGCTGTGCTCAGGCCCTCAATGGACTTGACTTTTGTGAATTTATTTAATTCCTCTTTGAACTCGATTTTTATGCTTTTTGGCCTGCTGAGCATCCTGTGCAGGGTGCCAGTTGGCAGGGCTGGGAGCTGGAAGAATTCATGTTATCTCCAGAGCAGGTCTGGTGGTGACAGGGTGAGTTTTACCGAAGGGTTGCTTTGCCAGCTCGCTTTAGGCTTGAGTTAAATTGGCATCCAGCTAACTGCTGGGGGATGAGAAGGTAGCTTTGTCTGTAGGGACTGGTCAGGAAGGTGCAGTTCTCCTTCCGGACTCTGACAAGGGGTGCTGGCAGCTGTGGGGTTTTCCTGGGACGTGTCTGTGGGTGCTAATGGAGACCAGCCAGCCTGGGAAGATAGAAACCTCCCTGTAACTGTGGATTGTGCCCCAGTGTGAAAATACTCTGCTAACTTGGGCCAAGCGTGACCCACAGTCAGGGATACCCTGAGCCCAGGGTGCAGATGGATCACAGCTCCTCCAGAGGTCATCAGGGCCATTTCAGGCAGCAAGCTGACCTGGAGAAGGATCCACATCCTCTGCAGGTCTTATCAGTTTGATTTGGGTTGGCTTCAGCAGCTCTCTATAGGAGGGACAAAATCAGGGAAAGGCATCAAGTAGTGGCTGCAGTTCCTGGGGCTGAACAGAAAGAATGTAACAGCACTTTGGTTTTTCTGGTGTGAAACGAGACTCTGCTGTGACATACCCATCCTGAAAGTCATCTGCCATGGAGCTGCTAGTGTTTGTTTGTGGAAAAGACTTCCCTCTAGATGTGTAGGGCTTGGGTTACTGTAGAGGTGGCTTGTTATGCCCTGTCCTATAATACATGGGAGGGGGAGGTCCCTGGTGGTTATGTACCCAAAAGCAAATCTAGTTTCCAGCGCTCAGTTTAGAGGAAAAAGCACGTTATATCGTGTTCTTGCCTTAAATGTGTGTTTGCTTTTAAATCTGCATTTCAGCCAAGTGTGCTAATTCAGGAGGGTATTTCAGTTTTCCTACGGCATCTAATTTTACTGCTTTTTGCAGCTGACTTTGGAGTGTCTGCCAAAAACATGAAAACCTTGCAGAAGCGAGACTCCTTCATTGGGACCCCTTACTGGTGAGTGACCTGCTCGCTAAGAAATCCCGTGTTCATGAAGAGCATCACTCTTCTGAGAATCAGAAGTGGGGAGCTGATGGCCTTTGGGATGTGTTGGACTATAGTGCCTTACCAAGCATGGGTGGGAGAATTTTTAGCAAGGTTTCTTGGCCAGTGTCCACACCTGCAGAGGTTTCCCTTGCCTGAAGGATGCTGCGAGTAGCCTCAGTGGTGCAGGACCATAGCCCAGTGTCATGGTGCTCTGAGCTGGCTGAGGGGCCACCGTGCTCCAGGCTTGGAGGAGCGAGGAACACACGTGTGCTCGCGTGAGTGCGCTTCCCGCTCCCCCACCCCGGAGGCCAGAGTGGGCTTTGAAGCGACTCCAAGCACATGGGAACGACTCCCTGCTCCAGAAACACAATCTCTAAATCACCCGACTTGCTGAGGGAATGGAATCGGCAAGGATTAATTTATTGTCTGAAGCAACATCTGCACCAGATGTCAATGGCCTGGGGGTTTCTACGGGCTGCCTAGGCTGTCTTGGCTGGTCTGCAGAAGAGGGAGGGGGTTGGACCCCTTAGAAAAGATGCTGTGTCTTTTGAAACCCAGAGTTAGGAGGAAAGGCTGGGGGTTTTTTTTATGCAGTGCTGTGGATTATTTAAAGAATTTAATTGCTGATGCAAAGCTGACATTGTGTGGCAGTGGTGTCATCCCTCTCCATCCCTGCTTCTTGCTCTGCCCCTTGCAGGATGGCCCCAGAGGTGGTGATGTGTGAGACCATGAAGGACACTCCGTATGACTACAAGGCAGACATCTGGTCCCTGGGAATCACGCTGATTGAAATGGCCCAGATCGAGCCCCCCCATCATGAGCTCAACCCCATGAGAGTCCTCCTGAAGATTGCCAAGTCTGATCCCCCCACACTCAGCAGCCCTTCCAAATGGTAAGGGGCTTGGGGCAGCAGAGTACACATCTCCCAACTTAGACAGTATTTCAGGAGAGGAAAAAATAGTCTTTTCTAGCAATATTATTTAACTTGAGAACCTCGTGTAGGATTGTAGCTGTATTCGAGGTCCAACTGTGTGCCAAGGACCTGAGAGCACTGCTGGCTGAGGACAGGCTGCTCAGTGCTCCTGTGCTGTGCCCCTGCTGATGTGTACAGGCAGAATGGGGGGAGCAGCTGCCCACCCACAGCCCTGCTGAAGTCAGGATGATCCCTTGGCTGTTTTCAAAACATCCCAGTCTTGTACGACATTCTGATTTTCCTCTAAACCTGGAGATGGCCAAGAGCTCCAGAATTTCTTTCCTTGCATCTGGAAAGCCTCATCTGCATTTAAAAAAAGATAAAATCAGTGAAAATTTTTTTTTTTTTTTTTTTTTTAAATCATGATAAAACCCACTGCATGATAGCCAGCACTGAACTACTGGGAGAACACTGGAGTCACAAGCGTTGTTGCAGCAGTTCAGGTAGCAGACAGGAGCTGGGTGCTAAAAGCCAGCAGGTGGGTTGGGAACTCTTCCTCTGGAACAGCTCTGAAGGCAGAACTGGATCAGGGACATGCTCTGTATCTCCAAGCTGTACTTTGCAGGCTGAGGGTGCCCCCCTATGGGGTTCCCGGTCCTTCACAGCTATCCTTTCACACTGGGCCTATGGGGATGGGTCCTGGAGCATCCTTGTCCACAAGCAGCTCCACCCATAGGCTCCCTTTGAAGGATAACTGCTGGTGTCCTCTCCTGTCTCTCCACCTTGGCCCTGGGGCACAGCGGCTGGCCCTCAGTCCAGCTGTCTGTTGCCATCACAGGTAAGGTAAAACCTGGCCCCTTGCTTGTCTGTGGTGTTGACTCTTATAAATAATCACAATCACTGAGTGCAGGGTTTCCCACGCTGGGAGTGAAACGGTGATGATGGCCAGTTACAAACAGGGACGCAACCTGCAAAGGGGTTGAGCAGACCCCTGTGGCATTTGAGGGCTTTCCTTCTGAGCTTCTCACCAATGACTGTGTTTTAAGGTCCCTGGAGTTCAGAGACTTCCTGAAGAAGGCACTGGACAAGAACCCAGAGACCCGTCCCAGTGCTGCCCAGCTGCTGGAGGTAGGGACCAGTCCCGGGCTGGGTCTGTGGCTGGTGTCTGTGTTTGTCTGGGTCTGTGAGTGTCTGAGCCACCTGCTTCTGTACAACCCAATTCTCTTCAAGGAGGGTTTAAAATGGGTGTTGATGGGCTCTAGATGGGTTTCAGATTGGGTTTTTGGGTCTTATCAGAAAGTTCATAGTACATTTCAGCCACTGAAATGTTCCAAAACCAGCAATGTTTTTTTCTTTGGAGAAACTGCAGAGCGTCTGTGGACACCAGCTGGCATAGAAATGGCTCCCATGGATTAGAAGTGCTCACGTGGCAGCCAGCTTGGATTATACTTGGCTATCCTATATTTAAATTCAACTCCTTTCCTCCTGTCCCCTTCCAAAATAACAGCAAAAGCCTTTCCCCCCCTGACTGCAGATGCTCTCGCTCTGAAGCGCTGGCACACTGGAACACTGCACGCTTCCCATCCTGCACTGGAGTCAGCAGTAGTCCCTACAAACCCGAGGGACTCCCCAGCCTTTTGCTGAAGCTCAACACAAACACGTCGCTGTGCACACTGAGCGATTTGAGCCTGATTTCAGCTAAAACTTCCCCATATTCTGTTTGCACCCCGGGATCCTGCAGCCTGGCTCTGGGTCTGCTCCTGGTGGCACACTGAGGGCTTGGACCTGCACCCCGGAGCTCAGCCTGCCTATGGGGAGGGGGGATGTCTCCTCTGCAGCGAAAGCCTCTTGCTTAAATGCAGCTGGTGCTTTTGTTTAGGGGATGTTGGCATAAAGCAGCTTTGCAGATCACCATGCTTTGAGCATCTGTGCAGAACTGGTGACTGAACCTCAGTGCCATGTTCCCTCTTGTTCTCCCTCTTACGTGCAGCACGTCTCTGTCAGTTCATCTGAGGGCTTAAACCTGGTGATGCTGGCAAGGACCGTATCCTTAGGTCTTCGTGGTGGTTGTAAAGCAAGAAGCTGTCCTTGCCATTGCTGTCCCCATGCGCTCACAAGGTCTGTTTTGGCCACCTCACACACGAGCGTTGTGCTTGGCTTTTCAGCATCCCTTCGTCAGCAAGGTGACCAGCAACCGGGCCCTGCGTGAACTGGTGGCAGAGGCCAAGGCTGAAGTGATGGAGGAGATTGAGGAGAGTCGGGACGAAGTGGAAGAAGACGACTCCTCGGAGTCTGCCTCGGTGAGTGCTCCTGGCCCCATACTGTCAAGTTCACCAGTGGACTTGTGGTGAGGGAAGGAGCCTGACAACTGTTCTAGACTTCAGAAGACTGGTTTACAGCTATTTGGGCCCCATTAGGTGGAGGAAGAAGCAGTTGCTTGGCCAGGGAGGGGCTGGTTTTTTCATGGCTGCCAAGGGCATGGAGAAACAATGATTCTGGCAGGTAGCCCAGCTGCCTGCTTGCAGGAGGGCCTTGCAAAAAGTGTTTAAAAAACAAACAACCAAAAACCCCAAACAAACAAAAAACCCAAACAAAACACAAACAAACAACCCCCCCCCAAATAAACAAACAAAAAAACCCCAAACAAAACACAAAAACCCACAAAGGAAAAGAAAAAAGTGAAAAGTAGTCCCTGGTACAGACTGGAGAAGCTGGAAGTGGAAGCGATGCCAGCAGCACGTGGTGCAGCGGTGAGGCACCATCAGCCTTAGGAGGCAGCTGAGCAAATCTGCCCCTGAGCTGGGCTCTTAGAAGAGGAACATCTCAGGGCTGCTCGGACAGCTTTGCTGGGGGATGTGCCTCTACCTCCCTCATCTATGGCAAAGACTCATGGTGGAGTTAACCATGGGAAAAGATGTTCGCTATGCTAATTCCTAGGCTGCTCTCTTAAGAATTTGTAGGTTCTGGATCTTCTCTGCTGTGCTCTTTCTTTCCAGCCAGTGTCCATAGCCCTTGGGACCACAAACTTGGAGAAAGATAGAAGTATTCCAGGGCAGATGTCCTTAAAGGGAAGATTTCCTCCCAATAACTCTTTAGCTGTGGAAGATTTTGCTCTGAAGTGTGAAGACTTGCAGCTCTTGCAGCTGTGTTAAAGTGGTAGTGCAAAACCCAACACCTTCTCTTTGCTGTCTTTCCAGCCCCCTGGTAAGCACAAGCGGGACCCCTCTGAGGCAAGTCAGCTGAGCTTTGATGGGGAGAAGCCTCCGGACTCTTCCTTGCCCAAGGCAGTGAACGGGTCTGTGGGAACTGGCAAGGAGATTACAAATGGACAGAGCAATAAAGTCTCAGATAAAGGGATAAGCAGTGACAATGACAAACTGGAGAGCAACCGCTCCACAAAAACCCTTGCCAGTTCTGCCACCTCAGCCACCCAGGGCAAACCAGACATCATCTCACAGCCTGAACAGCTGGGTGACTCAACAGAGGGGGACAAGCAGCCTGGGCCAGGCAGCAAGGAGCGGAAGAGCATTGGGGAACGACCAGTGAGTGGCCATCTGGAGAACTTCATGGAGGAGAAGCTTGCCAATGGGAGCTTGGATCCCCCGGCTCCATTCCCTGGCAACCGGTCCAAAGAAGGTTCTGATTCTGGCAGCACTTCAGCCTCAGAAAGCATGGACCTCACCATCTCCCTGTCTGCTGACCTGTCACTCAACAGAGAGAGTGGCTCCATCTCCCTGAAGGTGAGAGTGATGGGCAGAGTTATGTGGGAGAGGAAGGGAAAAAAATCCCTATTAAAAAGTGCTGAGAGTCTTGAATTTTTTTTCCCTTTTTGGCCAAGTCCTTGAAATTCAGATCCTTTCCTTCAGAGGCTGTGCACATGGACATTTCACCCATAGCCCCTTAAACTCCTTTCCAAGAAAGCAGCATGCTGTACTCCAGCTGGGCTTGGTCTTTGTCTATGGGAGAAGAAAATGAGTTGCCCCTAGTCTACCCTGTGCTCAAAGGTGGAGAGCAGGTCATGGAGGAGAGGACAGGGGCTGTATAAAGACAGAGGATCCAGGAATCTTGCTTTAGCATGATGGTAGCGACCAACCAGGTGCCACCCCAGTGCTGTTTGGTGAGATAGCTGGAAAAGTTGGCTCTGATGCTTGCAAAGTGAGTGTCCAGGCTTGAAGCTCTGCAGGTAAGCACAGAGCCAGCAAGGAGGGAGGAAGCTCATCTCTAGGCAAAGCCTTCATGGTTTGTTTTCCCTGTCTATGGGACGCCTGTCCCAGCTGGGCTCAGGGCAGCACAGTATATACTGCTTGTTTAAGTTGTGCCATGGGCACATGGCATGTCCTCAAGTGAAGGAGAAGCTCTTGGTGGAGTTGCTGCAGGTACGTGCATTCTGTGCTGTCCCAGGCTACTGAAATCTAATAGAAGTCCAGTGTTTTTTAGCTATATTGGGTTCCTGAGAAGTGTGAAGTAGCCATGCCACCTGCCTGACTTGTGCAGTTCTATACAGTCAGAGCAATGACAAGTATGAAACCCAAAATGTGATTTCTTGAACTTTATCCATTGCCCATCACTCTGCTGCTTTCTCCTAGAACACCTAGCCTCAGGAGAAAGCTTATCTGGGCTGGTGCCTCTCAATTTTCCCTATCTGACATACATCTGGCCTGGTTTGTGTCAGCGGTGACTTGCACAAAGACCTCCCAGGCTTCTTGGCTTTTGCTAAAGCTCTCTGGAGTCTGGGAATGCTTGTGAGCCAGAGCCAGCCAGGTCAGCATGGCTTAGAGGAAGAGGCAAAATAACTGGAATGATATTTGCTGAACTTCAAAAGAAATGTGTGTGACTTGGGGAGGGCAGGGAGATGTGTTGCACAAGATCTTTATCCAATTGCCTGCATGAGTGATAGCTTCCCAGCGCAGAAACGTGCCCAAAAGCCATTCTCAGAAAACTTTCCTCCCCTCCTGTCTCCTGCTGTGAGCATGAGAGCCAGCATCCCCTGCAGGAGCCCACAATCAATGTGAATCCTTAATGAGGGAAGAGTTAGGCTCTTTCGTAGCAATGGACCCCTCTTCACTGCCTTTCCATCACACCTAGTCTTGCTGAGGCCAGCCAAAGATGAATATGAAGCCACATATGTAATTGTTCTCCCCACAGATTAGGGATAAGAAATGTACAGGTGAGTTGGGGAGGCTGCAGCTGGCAAACAGAAATAAGCAGAAGGAGAGGGACAGGGTTTTGAAAAGGTAAATCAAATATTCTCAGATACTCAAAAGGAGTTCCCTCCCCAGAAAGCTGTATCTATCTTGAATTCTGACCTTCATGGGTACTGGGAGTTCACAGCTTTGGCTGAAACCCTTGGGAGCTGGAGGAGATGCACTGGGACATGCACTGTGAAGTGTGCTCAGAGTGGGGACTCAAAGTCAGGATCCCAAATGTCCCTGGCCATAGTCCCTCAGACAGACTTGGGCTGCTGATCTGCTGTGGCACTGCTGGGAGAGGACATGGTGCTCCTGGCATTTGTCCTTACCCGTGCAAGTGAGCCTGGGCTGTGCCTTGTGGTCGCTGTAAGGGGCTCGGAGCTCATTGTGGTCAGTGAAGGAGGAACAGGAGCACTGAGCCTTTGGGCAGGGCTGGCTTGTTTCCCTGTAGCTCCATCTGCAATCACAGCCTGATGGGAGGCCTTGGTGGCCTCACATCTGCAAGCATGAAGGCGGGGGGGGACCTGTGGGTCAGGTGGCCCAGGAGCTTTATAAGAAACCATTGCAATCTTCCTGTTGCAGCACTGCAGTTCAGGGGGTCCTAGCATCCCTAACCAGGCTTCACTCTAGTTGGATGCAGCAAACAAGAGTCTTCAGGTGGCAAGTTGCCTCTCGTCCAGGTCAGGTTTCTGCAGGGTGGAAATCCCACTGTACTGCAGTGTGGTAGAAAGGCTGCATGGCTTGAATGGCAGCCCCAAATCTGTTGATGATTTTTGCTTGATGTGGTTTCCTTGCTTATATTTTTCATGAACAATGGCATCATGATTGCTCTGAGGCTTCCAGCTGTAGCATCCTGTGCAACAAGCTGGGGAGCTGCTTCATGGTCTCCTCCTTTCCTCCCCTGCTGAACTCAGGACTCCCGGATGCACAAGAAGACACTGAAACGCACCCGCAAGTTTGTGGTGGATGGAGTAGAGGTGAGCGTCACCACCTCGAAGATCATCAGCGAGGATGAGAAGAAGGATGAAGAGATGAGATTTCTCAGGCAAGTGGGTCATTGGGATAGAGAGAGGGTAGGGCTCCAAGCCAGGGCATGGTTTTCTCCACAAGCAAATCCAGGAGAAACCTAAAGTCCACTGTTTAGTGCGGATGTCACTTTTTTTTTTAAGCCTTTCCTGACTGGCAGAGGGCTTGCTGTACCCACGTAAGCTGAGCTCTGTTTGCTTGCAGGGGAACAAGGGATGCATGTTGGGTATAAGATACGGAGAGGCTGTGACGAGGAAAGCCTGTGATGTGGATGGCTTTCTCCTCTGAGGGTGGCTGAATGTGTCCCCAGAGGTGTAGATGTGCTGGCTCAATGCAAATAAGCACAGAAATCTTACCAAGATGCTGCTCCTCTTTTTATTCTTGTACCACCTCAGAGTTCGTTAACAGAAAGGCCAAGGGAGTTGTAAACCCCTTGAGCATCACTTAATATTCATGGGTGGTTCCTCCCTGATTAAGCCTGTGTAACTCCTTTGCAGATCTTGTAGCTTTCAAACCTCCATGACCTATTCTGAGGAAGAGAAACTGCTGTTTCTGGCTCCGTTACTATCAGTAGCAGCACAGAAATGAAAAGGCCCTTAAAATAATTAAAATACAGACTGTTTTGCTTGACCCTGTTCTAGGCCCTCTTGTGCTGCTCTGAGGGACCCCATGAGAATATAATGTCCCCAGCACCGTGTCTCTGTGCCAGCCTTATTCCTAGACCCTCATATGAGGTCTACACAGAAGTCCATTAGCTACTCATTTTTGTGCAAGAAGGGCATACAACCCAGATGAAACCCAGTGAGCATGTGTACCTATGTACAGGCAATTCCAGGAACAGCTGCTTTCTCCTGGTGCACTCTCAGCTCTGGTGGCATCTCTGAAAAGAGACTTCCTTTTACTTTTTTTTTCTTTTTTTTTTTTAAAATGGTGCCAGCCTCATCTGCGAGGTGGGGGAAGAGATGAGGAGGCTTGGGTTGGAAAGCATCGAGTCCCTGAACACCTTCTGGGGGAAGCAGTTATTCCCCTGGGGCTAGCTAGCGGGCATGCTCAGCTCCTCTGGCATCTTCATTTGCATGTAAGGGGCTTGTTTCTGACTCTTTGGAACATGCCAAGATATTGATTTGAAGGTGTGATCAGCAGAGAGCACATCATGTTGCGCCAGTTCATTTAGTGGGGCTTGAGTTTAACGTTGAGAGAAGAAATTGTTCCAAAGTGCTTTTCCCAGGAGGGCCCCCCGAGTGGGTTGTACTCGGTGTGTAAGACTAATGCACAGCAGTGGAGGTCACAGTGGGGATCCTGCACAGGGAAACTGCTGCTGCTGTTCCTTTTGCATGGGGCACCAGTGATTCCCAGTATGATCGGGCACAAACGTGGCAAACAGGCTGAAACGCAACAGAGGCTCCCTTTTACTGGATGTGAAGCTGGATGAGGGGAGTGATGCAGTATTGTGGTGGATAGGTCAGAATTTGGGAAAACTGCCCTTTCTGCCACCCAGCCGTGGACAGGAACGGATGCGGAGCACAGCAACGAGGCCCGAGCAGCACCAGCTTAGCCTGAGATGTGTTTTGAAGACCACTGTGCACTAACTCAGCTGGCAGAATGGGTATTTTGGGTGCTGTCTGGGGTAGAAGTGCCTGCAGAATCACCTTAGGAGCTTTGACAGGGCTTGCTGGGCAAGCTGTGAATGCTAACAGGCATTACCTGGGAAAATTAATGGTTTTTCAACAGTTACCATAATTAGCATCCTGCTTCCCCACAGCGCTCCGTTGCCAGGGCACAAGAGCACATCAGTCAGCTGGTATTTACCTCCTGCCAGTGCTCAAAGCAAGTGGCAGGGTGCTATGGGATGCTCTGCAGCTTCCCTTCCCCGCTGAAGCGCTCTGGTTATTGATTCTCCCATCTCTGCTCAGGCAGGTGCCTCTGAACCTGTCTGACTCTGTGTTTCTCTCTCCCCCTCTATTTCAACCCTGTGCAGGCGTCAGGAGCTGCGGGAGCTGCGTCTCCTTCAGAAGGAGGAGCACCGAAACCAGGCCCAGCTCAACAGCAAGCACCAGCTGCAGCTGGAGCAGATGCTCCGGCGCTTTGAGCAAGAAATGGCGGTACGTGCGCAGGGGAGGGGAAGCTCCTGGGCACCGGGTGATTTGACTTCTCCTCTGCAGACACCCTGCAGACCCTCGCACAGGGTGATGCTCTTGGGGTTGCAGCAGTCCTGGGGCTTCGTGTCCAGAGGGAGCAGGACCGCCAAGGAACCCCTGTGAGATTTTAGGCATGGGATGACTCTGTAGAGGACAGAGGCTTTTGTGGGCCTTAAGCATGACGTTTTTAAGACCAGGGTGGATGGGGCTCTGAGCAACCTGGTCTAGTGGGAGGCTATTGGCAGGGGGGTTGGAACTAGATGATCTTTAAGGTTCCTTCCAACCCTGACAATTCTATGTGCAGCCTGCAGCTTGGGAAGCACTGGCTGCCATTGCCTGACAGGCTCTGTCAGGGGAAGGGTTGTTCTGGACTTTCCCTCTTGTTCTTGTATGTCTGTCTGTTCAAGGCTATAGTGAGAAGCAGTTTATAATGCTGTTGTATTTCACAGAATAAATCCTTTAAATAGGAAAGCAATGTGACCAGCCTGTGACAGCAGGAAACCTGGCAAGTCATTGAGTGTAAATTGAATAAACCAGGCTTACATACTTAGTCCCTCCATGGGCAGCTTCTATTGAAGTAAAATAATTTTGTAGCTAAGCCCCTTTAAAGCTTTCATGAGCCATCTTGTAAATACCCCTTTATTAATTCACCTGGCATGTGCAGCCTGCAACTCCATCCTTTCATAGCAGGCTGGGAGCCATCGCTCTTTCGTGTGCTTTGTTATTTCTATGGTCTTGATGTGCCACATCTGTGAATTCCCAATTTAGCAAGTCACTTCTCTTCTGTGAGATTTATTCAGTGTACAGTGTGATGTGCAAAAGCCCCAAACCTTCTTCCTTTACCCCTTCCACAGAGCAGTTTGCAGCCTGCTGTCGTTGAGCCCATCAGCAGGGGCTCCATCCCTGCTGCTCACAGGGAGGGGGAGATCAGGCACAAGGGCACTGTCAGAGCACCATGCCCTCAAACTTGGAAATCTGTATCTGCAGAGAAAGAACTGTTCTGCTCGAGCTTCTCTGCCCCCTAATATTTGCTGGGGGCTGTGGGCCCCAGTGGGATGCTCAGAGCAGGATGTATGCAGGAGAAAGGCTTGAAGTGCATCCGTGCAACAAGTTCAGAAATGCTCTTCTGTCACGATAGCGCTGGCTCTGCACTGAATGCTTTGTGAGGTGTTATTTGGAAATTTCTCTCCTCTGCATTTAATAAAGAGGCTCAATCCATGCAAGGACAAGCCCTCTTTTCTGTCGTCTTGTTGTTGTTGTTTTTCCTTCTCCCCTCCCCTCCCCCCTTATTCCTCCTTTTTCTCCCCTTTCATTTTCTGAGAGAAGGCTGAGGTTGACCTCTGTTCTCTTCCCATACAGACAAAGAAGAAGTTCTATGACACTGAACTGGAAAACCTCGAGCGGCAGCAGAAGCAGCAGATCGAGAAGATGGAACAAGATCACGCGCTGCGCAGGCGGGACGAGGCCAAGCGCATTCGCCTGGAGCAGGAGCGGGACCACGTCAAATTCCTGGAGCAGCTGAAGCAGATGAAGAAGGAGGTAAAAATGGGGATAGGAGAGAGGAAAACTCATTTCCTGCATCTGTTTCTTCCAGGAAAGCTTCAGCATTTCACTGTAGCAGAAGTTGAGAGGACAGCAGCTGGTGTTTTATCAGGAAGCTCTTGCTTTTCTTTGGTATATTTGGGAGTTTCCTGAGGTCCAGCTGTTTAGCGACATTAGGTCAGCTTGTTCTTGGCCTAAAGTTACCCTCTGATAAAGCTCACTTCCCTCCCCAAAGGTCAAGAATGAGGTTGAGAAGCTGCCACGGCAACAGCGCAAAGGGAATATGAAGATGAAGATGGACGACTTTGCCCAGAAAAAACAAACCATGGTAAGGCTGAGAGAAGATTGCCACAACTCCAGGATTGGGAAGTGCATAGTAGGCAGGAACATCTTTCCTCCTTGAGGGACTGGCAGTTTCTAAAACACAACCAGATGCTTTTCTAGGTGCAGCAGCATCATGGCGATACTGCTGTTTTCTTCCAGGAACAGGAGTTTTTGGCCAAGCAAAAGGAGGACCTGGAGCTAGCTATGAAGAATATAACAGCCCAGAACAAAAAAGAGATCTGCGACAAGGAACGCGAGTGCCTGAACAAAAAACAGCAGCTCATGAGAGGTGGGTGGTAAAGGCTGCAAAGGAGGAAAGCAAATGCTGCAACGATGGGTTTATCCAACGCTGGCTCTTCCCACGCAACAGATGCTGTGACAGCGTTGCAAGCTGGCAGGATGGGATTTAGAAAAAACAGCCTTGCCAGATCCTGTCTAAATGTTTAACAATAATAATACTTAGCACTTTAATCTTCAAAGTGCTTTACAAATATGAACCAATTAGGGTTCATAATTGCAAGAAATGATTCTCCAGTAAGGTTTGCAACCAACTCCTCTTGGAAAACAGGAGGTGAATGATCACCCTCCACATCTGCTGCACAGCTCCTGTGTGTAGGGATCACTTGTGCTTGGGACACTTCATGTGACCAAGCTGGGGGGCCAGGGTGGGTTGTTTCCTGACCTTTCTCCCTTCCTCAGACCGGGAGGCATGCATTTGGGATCTTGAAGAGCATCAGCAACAGGAGAAACACCAGCTTGTCAAGCAGCAGCTAAAGGACCAATATTTCCTCCAGAGGCATGAGTTGCTCCGGAAGCACGAGAAGGTGAAGAGTTAGCACCTTCCTACACCGATGCTGGTTGGCAGGGTGCCTGAGTGCCCCCAGAAGGGATGTTTCCCTTCCAGGCTGTAAGTGGGTAAGGGTGGGTTAAGCGTTAAGGGACTTGGTCATTACTAGTGAAAAGGGATCAGAATAATGCTTGGGTCATCCCACTTGCTTGGGACATGTGTTGTGTGCTGTGTGCATTTAATGTATAAGAAGCAGTTGTGAATTCTGGGGGCTCTTCTAGAAACCTGTTACTGTCCAGTGTGTGGGATGGTGGACTCCCAGAGCAGTGAGTGAAGACTGGCATGTCTCACAGTTGCTTCTGCTTCCTTCCAGCCCCCTTCTCCTCTGCTTTCGCAGCATGTTCATCAGTTGCGCTCATCTCTTGTCCCCTTGGAGCTGTCTGTCGCTAGCTGCCTCTGTGCAACTCCCCAGTCTGCTCTCCAGCTCTCTTCGGTCTCCTCAGAAATTTCTCATTGACCTGGGGTGTCTCTCCTCTGCTATCTGTCCCCCTTCCATTGCAGGAAAGGGAGCAAATGCAGCGATACAACCAGCGCATGTTAGAGCAGCTGAAAGTTCGGCAGCAGCAGGAGAAAGCCCGGCTGCCCAAAATCCAGCGGAGCGAAGGGAAGACGCGCATGGCTATGTACAAGAAGAGCCTTCACATCCACTCCAGTGGCAGTGCATCCGAGCAGCGGGAGAAGATAAAACAGGTCAGGCCTTGCAAAAGGCACCAGGGTGAAGGCTTGAATTGGGAGTGAAGTACTTCGCTGGCCTACTGGCAGAAGGGAAGTTGGAAAAATTTCTAACACACTTCAAGGGTCAGAGGTCTTTGCTTTTGTGGCATCAAGTGTGGTTTTCAGCGCTACTTCCATCATGACTAGTGTTGGGGAGCATCCTTGGGGATTTTCTTTCTTCTTTCCTGTATAACGACACAAGCTGGCCTGTCTCTTAACCAGCATCAGAGATCAGAGTAATGCTCCTTACACAGGCACCTGCTTTTCTCCCTTCCAGTTCGCTCAGCAGGAAGAAAAGAGGCAAAAAGCAGAGCGGCTGCACCAGCAGCAGAAGCACGAGACGCAGATGAAGGACATGCAGGCCCAGTGTGAGAGCAACACAAATGAGCTCCAGCAGCTGCAGGTACCTGTCCCTCGTGTCTCAGTCTCTCGGAGCTGCCTGGGTGCTGTTTCTGCTCTAGTGCAGGGCATGTTGTAAGAAGTGGTGGCAGAGGCCCATCAGTGAACTAGACATGATGTGCCCTTGCTCTGGCTTGAAAAGTTTTTGTGGCTGTGCCTAAATGTGTCCTGGAGCTCAGAGCATTGAATGCCTCTGGCTGTTGGCAAGTCTTGTTTGGCCACTGGATTTACAGTCCCAGCTGCTCAATGAGTGTTCTGGTTTGTGATCTGTGTTTAGAATGAGAAGTGTCACCTCTTGATTGAGCACGAAACCCAGAAGCTTAAGTCCCTGGATGAGAACCACAACCAGCACATGAAGGAGTGGCGAGACAAGCTGAGGCCACGGAAGAAGGTACTGCCTCTTGGTGTGAGCAGGGTGTTCTGCTGGGCTGGTTGGAGGGGACAGTGTCCATATCTCCAGTACAATCTCAAATACACCTCTTGTATGTGTTCCCTTCTGCTTAAGGCCCTGGAGGATGAGCTGAACCAGAAGAAGCGTGAGCAGGAGATGTTCTTCAAGCTGAGTGAGGAGGCAGATGGACAGACTCCAGCATCCCCAACCAAGCATGCCAAGTTTGTCCCGTTCAGCTCTGCAGAGAGCTTGTAACCCACCACAGCTGGCAGGCCACCAGCTGGTACTTTGTGACCCAGGGGCTGCAAGTGGCCAACTTGGACTTGGAAGATCCTCTCAGCAGCCTCTTTTTACAACAGCACCCTCCTGTCCCCTTGCTCTGTCTGGGATAAATGTAGCCTCTGTCCTGCACTGGGGGATGGTGACTGGAAGTTTTAGTGTCTTTTCCTGGAGCTGGCCTGCTCAGCACAGCTCCAGGCTGGGAAGCTGGGCAGGACCCGTGCTGCAATAATATTTGCACTGTTAGCTGGATGTGTTGCCTTTCACGTGAGCCTGGTGCTCACTGGGCTTGTCAGCTCAGACTGAAGCAATAACTGCTCTGAACACGAGAAACAGGCGATGGCTCCTGCTCTCTGCACCAGGGTTATCAGTGCCTCTCTGCACTGTGGCTGCTTCTCTTCCTCGTCCTCTGTAAGGACTAGTCTGGGGCAGAGCAGCTTTGACCTTGTCTTAGGCTAACTGTGGCCTCTTGACCCCCCAACACTTGCCTTACATTTATTTCTATCTACTGTGGCTCTTTTTTACTCAAGGGAGAGGTAGTGACTTAGACTTTTTTTTTTTTCCTTTGAGGAGGAAGGGTTGGGTTTTTTTCCTTTCCTCTTCCTCCCTGAACAGACTATGCAGAAAAGGGACCAGATAAACATTCTTCCAAAGATGCTTCTGCTTCTTCATTTGCTAGCAGCACCGTCCCTCAGGCACCTGGCTAACACTATCTCATCAGGGACTGGACTGTGGCATAATTAAACTGTTCAGCTGGCTGCAAACCTTTGTCTCCTAAAGAAGTGTATGTGCAGGGGGGGAGGTTTGTAATGGTGCCGAGTCCTGGGGTGACACAGTGAGGCATAGGTCACAGTCATGTGCCTTCTAGCAGGGGCAAGTGAGGGGCCGAAGGGTGTTATTGCCAGAGTTCTCGTGACCACACATGTGCTTGAGGTTTTTTTTTCTCGAGTGCTATATATGTGGGGCCCATGTGGGTCACAGTGGTCAGCCTGGCCACTCCGCAGTCAGGGTTCTGGGCTGCAAAGCCTCATTTAATAGGAATAAAGGAGTCTTGAAACAAAGGGCGCAAGAGAAGAGGAGGTGTAAAGACAGGTCAGAGTGGCTTGTTACTCTTAGCATTGCTTTTTCCACTGATGTCATATCTCCTTGTGATGTGCCACAGTTTCTTGGATGATTCTCCTGGCTTTCAGCTTGGGGCGATGCTGCAGAGCAGTGGCAGGTCCAGTCCTCCGTCCTTTCTGCTCCATGGTGGTATGTCTCAGACAGGCTGCCTTCCTCTCCCTGCACAAGGCAGTGCTGCTGGATAGGACCTGGTTGGGGACAGAGACCTCACTGGGCAGCAATTTCTTCTTTACACAACCAAAAGTTGTAAGGTAGCACTTAAACTTTTCTCTCTGTTGATCCCTGGACAACACTGGTTGTTTTTTTTTTTAGGACTGCTTATCTAGCAATAAAAAATGTTTCTGCTTAAAAATAAAAATGAAATTGTTATTATAAAGTCTCATATGTTGATTTAGAGACATACTGGCATTTCAGGACAAGGTGGTATGTGATGTGCTACACCTCTAGGTACCTAGCTGATGGAGTCAGCCTTCCCAGGTGACCTCTTTATCTGAGGAGTGCATTTACTACCCATTTAGAGTTCATAACACATATAAGCTTCCTGCAAACTAGCAAGACTACATCTATCTGGAGCATTCCACACCATTAATGTGTCTCTGTTAATGTACATAGCCTAGGTAGACACCTAATGGCTGGGACTCCTTGCAAGCAGACTGCAGAGCAGCTTTTCAGTAATTAGCCAGTCCTCATAGGAAGACTGCCTGTCCTGTCCCCAGAAGCTGTGCCTTTCAGGTAGGATAGCACCAGGTTGGGAGCTGATGTAAAATTAATGAGTGCAGAGGGTTGTTCCTAAATCAAGACAATGTGCTGGTTTGAGCCTTTTAATTGCACTAGGAATGTGTTCTATCAGTCCAAGTGGTTTTGTTCGTGATCCCGTCAGGGTCAGGCTGGAGTTACTGTGTGAAATGGTTGTTGTCACAGAAATGGGTACCTGGTGCCTGTCCTTCATGTGTTACATGTGACTTGCAGAAGGATGTTCTGCAGTATACTGTTTGTAACATACCTCCTCCAGCTGAAGGGCTTTGCTGCCTCTGACTGCCTTCTTCACCAGCCCAGGCAGTGTCACCTCTCTCAGGATACTGTGCAGCCATGAGGAAGGAAACTGTTTCTGGAGGCTATTGACAAGCTGCTGTGATGCCTCCATGGCGAATCGGTTGTCCCTTTCTCCACTCCTGCTTATTTGCAGCCTGGAGGTAGTGATAGAGTTTTGCTTTTGTTAACAGAGGGTGGGAATGGTTTTGTTCCCTGCTTTTCCCTATTCTCTGTTCCCTCTCCAGGTGTGCCAGGGCTCTACTATCCTCTCCCTCTCCCAGGAGAGGGCAGTGGAGCACATCTTCTGGTTGTGTTTACAGGGTGGTTATGTATTTCCCCCCTCCTTCAAAAGAGGATGTTGTTGCTATTTCCTGTTCAGAAGGAACCCTGAATAAACCCAGTTTGTTTTCCAGGGGGAAGGGGATGCCGTTTTTTAAAATGTGGCTTTGAATAAAGAGGGTTTTTTAAATATTTTGTAAAGTGTCTTCAGTGGGGCCACTTTGATGTAAAGACCCTTCTAATAAAGTAACAGAGTGAGAAACCTGGGTGTGTGTCTTGATTTTCCTGCCTGATCACCATCTGTGGCCTTAGACCATCTTTGCTTCCAGTCTGGGCTTTACTGACTTACAGAAACCTCCAGAGCCAGTTCTGGTCTGTGAACCTTGCCAGGCTGAACTTCCCCTTCTTTAAAATAGAGCTGGCTGCTTCAGAAACTCTTCTGCTGCAGTGCAGCGCCAGCAACATCTTCTCTATGGCTATGAAATTCTCTTAAGACCTTAAGCGAAGCAGCAGTTCCCTCGCTGACTTCCTTGGATGTTAAAATAGTGCTCGGCTGACCCTGCTTGGTGAAGGCGAGTATTGCATCCTCTCGTCTGAAGACTTCAATCCAGTTCCGTACAAAGCTTCCCCCTCCTTTTAATTAGCTTGCCCGGCTTTAGCAGATCTCGGCCTCAGTTCCCTGTTTGGTGGGACAAGGAGGTCCTAGGGCTGTCTCCCTGTCTCTTCCCAAGCTGGTGTTAGCTGAGGAGTGCTTGGATCCTGGGGATGTGTTTTGAGACCAAATTACAAATCCTGTCTTCCCTTGCCAGTGCAGAGACCTCTGCTCGTTCCCTTGGCTTGCTCAGAAAAGATCCCCCCACCTCTGCAGCTAACCACAGGGCCAGGGGGGTCTTCGTTTTTTGCTCAGAAATTTTTACCTGCCTGATTAGTTACCATTTCTTTCCTCTAGATGCCCTATGCCAATCAAGGACCCATGGCAACTTTGAGATGAGCCTAGGGAGCTGGGTGTGGTTTTCCCCTCATTTTTTGGAAGGTTGCTCTAGAGTTTGCTAACTTTTACCTGGGGTTTCATGCTGGAGATGGCCACTGTCCACCCGGGTTTGGTAATACTGCAGGCTGTGAGTTCAGACAGGAGGTGCTGAAAGGGGAAGGGAGTTGGTACAGTAAGTTGTTGCTGGTAGGGATTTAAATGGGCAGCACTGTTGAGAGAAGGACAAGAGGAAAGCATGAAGGGGCCGGTCTCCTTGCTCCATGAGATAGTAGGAAAGGAAGTATATGGGGACACATAATTAGCCTTCTCCTTGGTTTATATCTACCAGGACTGCACTGTCTCCTGGGACACACTGGTCAAAACTGGGCTTACTCAATATATCCCAATGAAGCAAAGGATCTTATGGGAGTATTTAGCTTCATCTGCATGTCCTTGGCAGTGCCTGAGGGGAGCTTCAACCATGAGGATACTCATATTTATAAATACATGTTGAAAGTACCATATATTCCAGAAATAACTGCTATCTGACATTCTGCACTGGTGCAATGCTGAAAACAGAGCAAAAGTAGATATCTTTCATAATTCTTAAAAATAGAGATGACAGCCCTGAAAACTTCCTGGTGCTGCAGCAGCTGTAGCATTCTCATCCCTCACCTCATTACCTCTCTGCGCTTTGTGTCTTGTCATGATTGGTCTCTGAGTTTCTCTGAGGGGCCCAAAGCTTTTTTGCAGTGTTTCTGCTGTGATGGGGATGATGAAACTCTCTAGGGGAACAAAAAGCAGGGCAGGCAGAGAGTCTATGGCTACATCTGCTCCCCCTCTATTAAGGTGGACACTGCTGTAGGCACGTCCTTCAAAAGTCATCTGCACCCCATTAAGCCACAAATGCTGTTGTGTGTTCTGCCACACTAGCCGCTGGTTTAATTCTCCAAATGGCAAACTACCCATGGCTAGAGCAAGCCAAGCCTCTCCAGGGGCTGGTGCCTCTGCCTTGCTGATGGTGTTTGTTGTTGTCCCTCTCGTGGGTGGGATGGGGCTGGGGACACACACCAGACTGCCAAGGACACATTGCCCCTGGCACTCTACCTGCCCTCACAAGCATCCCTGGGACTCCCCTGGGCTTGGTTCCCGGCTTGCAGGGGATGCAGGGATGGCGTTTGCTCTTCTTTCTCTCGTTCACTAGATGGCACGCACACTGAAGCAGAGCCGGAGCTGAGCTGTCCCCTCGCACTGAGATGTTTGCTCGCTGTGTTTCCCGGATTTGTCATTCACTATGGCACACCTTCCACCAGATTGCTGCTTCTCGTTTGTGCTTCAGTACTTCGTCTCCTGCTCCAGTATTGTCCCCAGGAGTTTTCCAGGGTTCCTGTGCCCACTGGCACATGTGTGCCAGGACAGCCTCCTGCATTTGCTGAGCATCCCCTCCACGGACTCTCCTCCTCCCTGCTGCCATACCTCTGTGCAGGATGGGTGCAATCTGCTGCCAGGGTGACTGCGATGGGTGGAATCCACAACACACAGCTAAAACCTGCAGTACTGGGGTCAAAGCAGTAGAAAATCATTCCCAGTGACAGCTAAGAATCAATGAAATTCAGTCCTGGTGATGGTATGGTGGGTAACCAGTGCCCTGCTGGGCTTCGGATGCAAAGATTTGCCCTCTGTTGTGGTAGGAGCACAATTTTTTACTAACCTTTATGAGGGAGCTCAGAGAAGACAAATGTATTTGTTCTGTACACAGGGGAGGGCCGGGAACATTTAGCCACCAGGCACATACATAATTCTTCAGTTAAAAAGCAAGCAGCAATTGTGGACTCTCCACGCCAGAATGACTGCAGTCAGTGTTACCTCTGCAGTTCAGGGCTAATGGTGGGGCACTGATTTCTCATTTCATTCAATCTCTGATGCCTGACAGATCTCAGGGATGGCCCAGCTGTGCCCAAACAGCTGGAACCTGCTTACAGCCAGGCGGAAACCCATTTGTACATCTGAGCTGACAGCTGGCTCTTCAAAAGTCATTTGCCCTCTTGCTTTGGTACTTTCAATTGCTCCGTTGATTCTGACAGAGAGAAGGGAGAGTGCACATGGGTAGAGATTTTGACTCTTGAGCTCTCCTGTATAGTAATTTTGTTTGGCTTAACAATACTTCAGCTGTTGGTTAGGGCAGCAGGAGATGACTTGTTTAGCCCAAAACTCTCTCAGTCACAGCTGTACCTTTCAACCACCTAACCTTGTAGGAGTGCTGCTGCCAGATCTCTGCTGCTCCTGCAGCCACACCACCCGAGGTGTGGGCCAAGCATGGGATTCCTGGGTCACTTTGGGCTCCCTTAGCAAATGCTTGGCAGTTCCCTTGATAAATTGCCACGGCGCAGTAGCACCCGAGCCAGGTTGTACATCTCCACAGACAGCTTCCCAGTGTGCTTCCCTCAGGAGTCAGTGTGCGAAGCCACGCTCCGCTCATCTCAACAGCTCTCATCAGACTCACTAATTAAACAGAGGACTCATTTTGCAGCATTAGCTGTGATTGTTTCCAAGCTCTACTTGTTCCTGGGAGCTCAGAAGCTGTCAGGATGCAGCCAGTGCCTGGTGCTGTTGGGGTCCGGAAGCGATGGAGTCACTTCAGCAGGTTACAGTGCTGGGAAAGTGATGCCGATGCTGAAGTGCTTCCAGTTGATTTTGTGCAGTCGCTTGGTTCTCTACCAGTGTTTCTAGGGCTGGAGTGGGTTTATGCTGGAAGAAATGGATAAAATAAGCCCCTGCGTGTAACAAGCTGGCTGTCTGATACTTGTGATTTATACTAGATACAAAGCAATGGCCCGACAGCTCAGCTACATATGGCAGTCATGGGACTGCATCCAGGGCAGGACACAGAAAGGAGGGCAAGGGTGAATGTTGGAGACCAGGGTCTTGTTCCTGGAGCACATAAGTACAAAATGCTGCAGAAACTAATTCGTATGTTCTCCTTTTGCTTTCTATGTCACTCATATCTATGCGGAGATCTCATGGCACAGGGAAATGGACTTATCAGTAAGGGAATGCCCAAAGTTTTCATGCACCCCTGAGAAGGGGAGGTGGGCACAAAGCTTCCACAAGCAAAGCACTGTCTGCGTCTCTCTAGGCTGCTTCAAGCTCAGGATTGAGGTGTTCTTCACAGTGTCATAGTGTGGTGTTCATTTTGTCTCTTGTGGGTTCCCAACTGTGGCTACGCTGTTTTCAGCACATGAGGGATGTAGGGTCAGTCTGTGCACTCTTGTAAAACCAGATCACCAGATTGCAACAGACCAGCTCTGCATATATACAACCAGCATCCCAAGCACAGTCACCCCCTCCCCAGATGCCTGGCAGTTCCATGGTCACTGCTAACCAGAACAAACCAGCACCCGAAGCAAGAGAGATGGCTGAAACCATAGCATTTGTAACTCAGTTATCTCAATTCCCTTCATCTTGTAATTTATCATCTATTGAGTTTTGTTTAGCATGTTTCTGTGCGTCTTTTACTGCATATCTAATTACCTGCTTCTGTTATCCCTGTGATCCCCTTGCCTGGCCTTTCAGCCCTCAGCTCTCCAGGTTACATCCTTCTCTGCGTTGCTCATTCACAGTGCCCCCAGCTGCTCTCTACCTTAGTTTCTCCTTTCAGCATGCGAAGACCAGTAAGTGTTTCATTTTTCTCTTTATCTGCTTTCTCCAGTGTTCCACGTCTTTTTGGTGTACACTTCTCTTACCAACATGATGCACAGCTGCTTTGGATGTTTTCCTCACCATCCTTTGGAGGGTTTGTATATTTTTCAGGGCTTTTAAAACCAGTAAAACTCTATCTGCTCAGGTCTGGGCACTCCACACAATATCAAGAGCTGCAGTTCTGCTGCCTTTTGATACTTTTCCAGGCTTCCTGATTAGCACTTTAAGGTCCAGTCCCAGCATCCCTCAGAATGTCAGGGATTTCCTGATGGAATGAGGAAGGGGAGGGCTCTTTGGGGTGTCTCCACAGCCATCTGCCCACCTAACTTCAATATGTGTCTTTCTGAGGGGTGACAATGGGGCCAGGGCAGGGAAGGCAGTGATGTAGTTGGTCCGCAAGCGAACGAGTCCTGCAGCAGCATGCCAGCAGGTGTCAAGGAAGTCACCTGTGGTGTGATGTCCCCTTCAGACAACCTAGCATCCTTCCTGCAGCTATCTCTATGGGGTCACTGTGGTCTTGGGCTTAGCTGGGTGGAAGGACGATGAGCCATTTGGGGTGGGGGTGTGTGTGGGGGGAGAGGCAATAAAGCCCTGGCAATCTGCCTGCACCTCCATTAATTCTCTGGGGTGAACATAGTGAGGTTAACATTATAAAAAGGAGCCACATTTAAGGAGCTGCTAAGGAGTGAGATGAGTTGTTTATGATTAAATTAAATTCATATGAAAACTAATGACCTGCCAGTGCAAGCCTTGAGTAACTTTATAATGTAATTAAAAGCCCAACGGGGAAGAGAGCTGTGGTTATGCCACGTGTTGAGGAGCTGCTGGGATGGAGGAGGCCGTGGGTGGTGCTGATGTAGAGAAGCATCTGGTCACTGCCTTGTCTTCTCCACCGCCCCAAGGGCTGAGCTGGGCACAGGGGTGGGCTGCTGGGGAGGAGAGATGGGGTGCGGTGGTTCAGCTCCCCGCTTCCAGGGGTGTGTGGTTGTCCTGGGCAAGGCTGTTCTGACCATACCAACAGCCCTTCTCCTGCTCATTTCCTGGATCTTTTTGGAATGTGGCCGTTCCTTGCCCCGTCAGCACAGCCAGGGCCCGGCGTTACGGGACCAGAGCAGGGTGTAGAATCAAGGGGTGACGGTGCCCACACACACGCCCACGACACCGGGCAAGACGGGCAAGTCCGGACCCCTCCCCAGCCCCCTCCCCATGAAGAGCAAAGCACCAGCTGCTTGCTCTAAAAACCTCTGCCCTCAGACACAGCCCAGCCCGCTTCCACTCCTTCCCCCCTCGGGGGCCCGCGGGGCCGCGCACCCCCCGGCAGCCGCCGCGCGTGGGGCGGGTGGGGGCGGCCGCCCCTTTAAGCAGGAGGCGGTGGGGCCGCCCC